>PVJC01000237.1:0-143796 GCA_004026665.1 Murina feae | reverse complement strand
GGTGGCTGGAGGAAGATGGGCAGTAGGCAAGCTTGGGAGGCAGGCCGCACCCAGCTCTGGCCACGCTCAAAAAAGAGAGCAACATGCAGGGGAGGGCAAGAGTCTGAGAGATCAACATAGAGGGGGTGCCTGCTCCAAGCCTCCACGGTGTGCCTGGGGGCAGGCCCCCGGCAGGTAGACACACACAGGAGGACTGCTCTGAGCCTCAGATGCAGCTGGGGGCAGGTCCCCAGTGGTGACACACACACATACACACACACACACAAGGCGCCTGGCAGACTGGGGCCATCATAGGACATCCACTGAGGGGTCCCAGACTGTCAGAGGGCACAGGCCAGGCTGAGGGACTCCCTGCACCCCGAGTGCACAAATTTTTGTGCACCGGGCCCCTAGTATATAAAATAAAAGAGTAATATGCAAATTGACCATTACCCAAGACACCTAAGCCACGCCCACCAGCCAAGCCACGCTTCCTAGCCAACCAGAGCAGCTGTATGCAAATTAGCCCAGCCAAGATGGAGGCTGGCAGCCATGGAGCTAGAGCAAACCAGAGGCTTCTGTTGCAATTGCCTGCCTAGGCTAGCTGAGCCTCTGCTCATGGCGACGCCCGCCAGCCAATCAGAGCATCTGTCTGCAAATTAACCCAGCCAAGATGGAGGCCAGCAGCTACGCCCACCAGTCAAGCCATGCCTCCCAGCCAATCAGAGCGGCTGTATGCAAATTAACCCAGCCAAGATGGAGGCTGGCAGGAAGGCTCTGCACTGGGAGCCTCTGTGGCTGGCATAGCTGTGCCAAGTGTGTCAGCTCAGTGGGGGGGGCCTCCGTGGGGCATCCAGAAGTTCCCGTCCTGGGTCTGCTGCCTGGCTCTGGCCCAGGGGCCTCCTCGGGGGTGTGCTGGAGCACCCGTCCAGGGTCCGCTACCTTCATCCACCCCAGGGGTCTCCACAGGGCATGCGGGAGTGTCTGCTGCACAGTGCAGAGAATCCAAAGCCAGTCTGCTGCCCGGCTCCACCCCAGGTGTGTTTGCTCAGCAGCAGGGCCCCACCAAGGGATCCTTCACCAGCATCTGCCCCTGGCTTGCCACCCAGCTCTGCGCCAGGTGTGTCCCCTCAGCGGTGGGGGCCCACCAGGCATGTGTGATCGTGGGCGCTCCGGTGGGAAACGTCCAGGCCTGCACTCACCAGCCCTCCCACCCCCCAGTGCACGAACCCTGAAGGGACTGTGAGCAGCCTGAAAATGCCCTCAGCCCCTCACTCAGGCTGGCCAGGCATGCCAGCAGGTGGACATCCCCCTCCCCGAGGTATCCCAGACTGCAAGAGGGCACAGGCCGGGCTGAGGGACCTCCACCCCCCAAGTGCACAAATTTTTGTGCACCGGGCCCTTAGTATATATATTTGAAAGCAAAAGTTTAAAGATTGAAAATTAATGAGCTAAGCATTGACTCAAGAAAATACATTGGCAAACTATGAAGTATTCACATTCAGAAAAGCTGATGAGACAGCTCTGATGTTTAGTCTGTCCTTGCTGCTGCCCACAGGATCCTTGCCCTTAGGCTGTGGTCTGAGGAAGGCATGAAGCATCATCCTACCTAATCTAAACTAATAAAAGCGAAATAGTAAAATTAACCGTTTCTTCGGGACGGGGTAAGCCATGCCCACCAGCCAATCAGAGCGACTGTATGCAAAATAGTCCAGCCAAGATGGAGGCCGGCAGCCAAGAAGCAAACAGCAGCAAGTGAGTCGCTGGCAGAGGGGCAGGGTTGGTCAAAAGCAGTACTAGGACAGGCCTGGAGGGCACCGGGCACCCCAGCGGCTTTGATCCCACCTGGACACTGGGGCCCCTGGGACCTCAGCACCCCGGGACAGGCCTGGAAGGGGCCAGGCACCCCAGCGGCTTTGATCCCGCCTCGGCACTGGGGCCACCTAGAGGGTGCCCCGCACCCCGGTGGCTCTGAGACTGCCTGGGCGCTGTGGCCACTGGGGGCCAGAGCAGTGCAGGACATGCCTGGAGGGTGCCGGGCATCCCTCGGTGCTGGGGTTACCAGACAGGTGTGCGGTTAGGAGCCAGTAGCACCACGGGTTTCCCAAGTGGAGAAGATGTAGAGCAGGCTGAGGGACCTCCCCACCCAGTGCACAAATTTTTGTGCACCGGGCCCCTAGTAAAAGAGTAATATGCAAATTGACCATCACAAGATGGCTACCCCCATGTGGTCAAAGATGGCCACCACAAAATGGCCAGCAAGGGAGGACAGTTGGTGGGACCCAGGCCTGCAGGGGAGGGCAGTTGGGGGAGACCCAGGCCTGCAGGGGAGGGCAGTTGAGGGGGACCCAGGCCTGCAGGGAAGAACAGTTGTGGGGGATCCAGGCCTGCAGGGGAGGGCAGTTGGGGGGACCATCCTGGCAGGGGGAGGGCAGTTAGGGGCAATCAGACCAACACAGGAGCAGTTAGGCATTGATCAGGCTGGCAGGGGAGTGGTTAGGAGCAATTGGCAGCTGAGAGGTTGGGAGCCAGCAGTCCTGTATTATGAAAGGGATGTCCGACTGCCCGTTTAGGCCCAATCCCACCGGTGGGATCGGGCCTAAACGGGCAGTCAGACATCATTCAAGGGGTCCCAGATTGGAAAGTGTGCAGGTTGGTCTGAGGGACACTACCACCACTCCCCACCACCACTCCGTGCATTAATTTTATGCACCGGGCCTCTGGTTTCCTATAATAATAACATTTGCTTAGTTTTTGCCTGGCACATGTTTCCCATCCTTTACCTTTTCCCTTTTTGTCATCTTACCTAATAATAGACAAACATGAAATTGACTGGCCCTTCACTACGCTCACCAGCCAATCAGGAGAGTATGCAAATTAATCCAACAAAGATGGCAGTTAATTTGCATATGTAGGCATAAAGCAGAGGAGTGGGAGCAGCGAAGACCTGAGGCTCCAGGGCCAGAGCAGCCAAGATCATCCGGCCTGGGTCCCGGGTGTCGGAGGAAACCGGCGCCGGCAGCCAGGGCAAGGGAAGGCCTATTGCATGAGTCTCTTCGTACAACAGGCATCTAGTATTATCTATATATGCATAAAAGGCTAATATGCTAAGTGTCTGACCATCTGACTGGTCACTATGATGCATACTGACCACTAGGGGGCAGATGCTCAATGCAGGAACTGCAGTGACATGGCAGCAGTGGTTCTCAGGTGATGCACCCCAAAACCAGAGAGGAGGGAGCCCGATTCCTCGTGATGCCATGTGATTCCACCTTTGGCCGTGGGTTATGTTGTTGCTGGGGCACTGTCAGCCCTGAATCTGGTTTACTGCACACTTGTGTTTGCGTTCCACAACCTGTATGACAGCAACTTTGCAGAGTGCCCTCTCACACTCCAGGGTCCCTCAGGGGATGTCAGAGAGCCAGTTTTGGCCCAATATCCACAGACCAGGCCGAGAGCCCCACCTGCCGGAGGAACCCAGCTCACTTTGCAGACCCTGGAGAAGGACCATGGCAGGTTGGCTCCAGGGCGTGCCCAGCCCATCTCTCCCAGTCCTAGCCACCTTCTAATTATTTTCCTTAAATGTGCACAAAGCCGTGCACTGGGTCACTAGTATCTTTATAACATCTTCTCCAAATAGAACATAGGGTACTTAAAAAAAAAAAAGAAAACTGAGATTCTGTCTTTGAATTGGCAAGTTTAGCCCATGAACATTTATTGTGATTAATCATATTTAGGTGTATTTAGTCCATTATACCTTGTGTTTTCATTGAATATTTTTTCTTTGATTCCTTTCCTGTTTTCTGTTGGTTTGAATTTTTTTTCCTTCCATTTAGAAGTTTTAAAACCTGTGACTTTTTTACAATCTGTGACTTTTTTTGAATCTGTGAGGTTTTCTAAGATATATGTAGTCTTGATGGGGAAGCACTAGCTAAATTGTGTCCACAAAGCTTTACTGCAGACAAACTTCTTTTGGTTTTGTCCCTTCTAAGATGGCATTTGGAGGTAGTTGTCCTTCAGTTTTACATGGATGGATGTAGGAAACAACCAAAATAAATTTCGAGGGCTATGAAACAATAGAAGTAATATCTGGAAACAATGGGAGTAATATCTGATGATTGTCAGTTTGAGTAGAGGATAAATAGACTTGTTGAAAACCATTTTGACTAATGACTTTTTATTTGGATTTCTAAGCTTTTCATGTATTGCCTTATAAAAATTATCCTTTAATTGCTTTAAATACTGGCACAGAACAGAGAAACTGTCCAGACTTTGACCCAAAATTTCTTTAAAACAGTGTGAATTCATATTTACTTAAATTCCTTGGGACTTCTATACATTCCACCTGAAAATACATGTCTTTCATCTGTAAAAATTTCAATCAAACAGTATAATGAATATTGCCAATACCCATTCTCTCTGTTCTCTTTCTTCCCTCCTGTTAGATAACGTTGAACCTTCTTACCACATCTCCCATGGTGTTTAGAATCTCTCCTCAGCTGCACTAGTTCTCTCTTCAGTCAGCTCATCTATTGAAGTTTTAATTTAAATCGCTCTATTTTCCATTTGTGGAAATTCCAGTTAGATTTTTCTTTCATACCTGCTTGATGTTTTTTTTATCAGTGTCTTATTTCCTAAATGAGTTCTACCTCTGTCTTAATTTCAAAGATGTGTGTGTGTGTGTGTGTGTGTGTACTATGTTGTTCAAGTATCCTAAGATTTGAGGGGTATTAATCCTGTTGGTTGTCTGCCTGATGACTGTGACTCAAGGGGAATCTTTTTAATAAAATAAAAATTTGTAATTCTGGCCAAGAATCAATGTTCAATGTCTGGTTTTCCATACAGGAATCCGTCTTCTTTCTTTTAGCTATACCGCTCTCGTGTGTGTCTGTGTGCATGTCGCGCACATGCACATGTATATACGCGATTTCCTGTTAAGTGCGTCAGAGTATCACATTAAAAATAAATTAATCCGACATTCCAACTAGTTGCTATGTGAGAGTCTCCAAATTAGCTTAGTTTGCCAAGTTGCTAGAATTGGAAGTCGAATTAGACTACTATCTTTGCATTTTTCAGCTCCCTCTCTTAGTATCTATCAACAAATCTACATTTTGTGAGACTCACTACTTGGAGCTATTCTGTGGGCACTTCAATTATTTCACTTGGCTAATGAAAACACTTGGTTACTGCTTAGAGATAAAAAAACAACAACAAGCTTACTGCAAGTTACAATCCTAGTTTTTTCACTAGCTAATAACTTCGTCCATCCGCCCTTCATCTCCAGGTTACTTAATCTCCTTCATGTGAAGAAAGAAAAAAGGTAAGAGATACACCTTATAGAGACGTATAAAATCTGTATGTAAAGAACTTAGCATAATGCCTGGCATATAGTATAAGTTCAGGAAATGTTATCTCTTCTTCTCTTGAACAGAGATGACTTTCAGAGCCATCTTAAGCATCTGTAAAGTGATGTCATCTTTGTTGCATTCTGAGTTAGGACCTAAGAGAATATATTCTGATTTAAATAAATTCAGCCATAACTGATTGAGCACATGTTGTATGTAATATGCTCTGCAAATTTCCAACTCAGGCTTTTCTACCAACTCACTGGCAAGCTATGTCACCTCCTATGGCCCATCGTGTCCGTAAAGGAAAACTGATCGTCTGAGTCTCTTCTAACTCCGAAACATTGTATGATTCAGTGTATTGTCAAAAGAGTGTAATATTCACATTTATAACGGTCAAATCTATT
Organism: Murina feae; assembly: GCA_004026665.1. Classification (NCBI taxonomy): domain Eukaryota; kingdom Metazoa; phylum Chordata; class Mammalia; order Chiroptera; family Vespertilionidae; genus Murina; species Murina feae. Next base: position 138,065 of record PVJC01000237.1, on the reverse strand, counting down.
TCATAAATAGATTCAGAAAGATATAAAAATCATGCCTTTCCTTTTTTTTTTTTTTAGTAAGTTCGCAAGACTCAGCCTTGGAGGGAACTAAAGTTGAGAACATCAAGGAGAGGCTGGGGAGCAACTTAGCATTGAGTGATTGCAGTGTCCAGTGCAATCTCACAATGACATTTCAAAAATCAATTCAATGATTCCCATCCATCCTTTATCTCCAGGGAGATGTACTTCATGTCAGTAGTAGCTTTTCAAGAAAGGCTTGCCTAGCTTTTTATAAAAATAATGAGATACATTTAAATTGTCACAACTGAAAGGGCTTGGATCAACTGGCACTTCACTCTAACAGGAGTTAATTCAAAATAGACATTCATCACCTTTATCGCTTTGCTCAAGAGAAGTGCACAGCTACAAAATATGCTCGCAAAATCCCTACACCCCGCCCCCAAAACCCACAGAACTGTCCAGCAACCACGGAATTATTTGCTAATCTTCCATGTGTGGAACACAGAAATATAACTCTGCTTTCAATATCCCCTTGACTGAAACAGGTATTACTTGATTCTAATGTAGCAAATCTAATCTATAGGCTTCTGACAGGAAGACATACTCCTGCAGCCAGAGTTGTCTTTGGTTTCTTTGAAGCACTGGTATTATTTTTACATTTGTGTGTCTGCACAGCATAATAATATTTGCTCTCATACTATTCCCAAGAAAAATTTAATTGTTTTTAAGCCTTTCAGAGGAGAAAGTAATAATAATACAGGTAATCAAAACATAAAACAAGGTTTAATTTCACTATCATTCCCCAAGATTGCTCCCAAAGTAATATGCACCAAAAGGGACGAATTCAGTAGATAACTCCAGAAACTATATTATGTATTAGACACATCAAAACAACATTAGTTTGGAAATCACTCCTGAACATTCATAAAATAATTTCTAGTAACAGAACATAGACTTTAACACGGGCTTCTTAGAAGAGTATGATTTTTGTCTATCTAGATTAATATATTTCCCTAGTTAGTTGTCATAGAGAATTAATTTATAATGAGGGTTATATAAAAAAGGTTGTAACAGCTCCTTAGAGAGGACTATTTTATGGATTTGTAACCAGAGCTGAACGATTCAAGGCCTTTGCTAGTGCATCAGATTTATAATAAAAGGCAAGTCACAGTCTTTTGGTTCACATGATTGGAAACATGTTTCTGTATAATATTCTCTTCACTCTTCCAGCACTTTTGTTCCTTTCTAAATCAGGGCTACAAAAATTTTTATTTTTGTATGTGTGTCTTCTATGCTGTATTTAAAAGTGACCAAATGAGACAAGTAAAAATCCCTAGTCAGCTACACAAATGAATCAGGACAGGCAGGCTTACCATCAACTCTGGGTCACAGGGCCCCATTCTGAACTTCTATTCACCTATGGATGGTAGCATAACGGGTCAAGTTGTATGTGTGTGCATAGGTGTGTATATGCAGATGTATGCTGCATGTGTTGTGGTAGGAAAGAGGAGATAGAAGTGTTTCAAATAGATGTAATGGCAAATGTGATGGTTTAGAGTCAAGGAAACTCATGATGTGCTTAAAACATTGAGAAGTTTTAACTAAACTAGAGTAGGCAAAATGCAATTTGGTAAATGGATAGAGCAAAGTTAGAAACAGGACTTTGGAGATGTAAGAACAATCATATTTCTTTGTATTTCCAAATTTAAAAAAATGTCTCAGTTCTTATCTGCTAAGAAGTGAAAAATATCTATTTTCAGCTACATTTTTTTGTAACCCTTTCCTCTTTCTGGAGTATTCATATTCCAGAGAGGTTGATGAGGGGCCTCTGATGTTTCATCCAGTGCTCTTGCCCTGGGCTTCTCTTCATCCATGACAGACACTGCAAAGACAGGCACATTTTCCCTGGATCCCAAGATACAGGGGTCATGGCCTAGTATTCCAGAGCACATATGCCTGAGGTCTTGCCACCCACTATGGCCATGAATACAAGCAGAGTCCTGGTCCCTGACACTCATGAAACTCATGACTCATCTGTGCTCCCAGATTAGGTCACATTCCTTTTCTTCTCTATTTCTAACCTCTCATATAGACTCATGCCTTCCAAACAAAGGATCTTCAAGGATATTTTTAGTGACATTTTGGGGAAGCAAAGAAATTATAATCCCCACTATTACTAAGGTGAGGAGTCCAGAAGACGGATGCATGATTGTCTTTGTAGAAGATGAATGAAAGGAATGCTAGCTTTTCATCCTTTTGAATCCCCTACAGTAGACTTAACATCGATAAATGTAGTATGCTAATTAGACCGGACAGCTGGGCATCCTTCCAGATGACCTTCTGAATGAAGCCGCAGCAGCAGGGGCCGAGGCAGAGCCAGCTGCAGCAACAGGTGGGGACCGAGGCAAAAGTGGTTAGGGTTGATCAGGCAGTCAGGTAAGCAGTTAGGGTTGATCAGGCAGTCAGGTAAGCAGTTAGGGGTGGTCAGGCAGGCAGGCGGGCAAGTGGTTAGGGGCAATCAGGCAGCCAGGCAGAGTGGTTAGGGGTAAACAGGCAGGCAGAGGGAGGTAGGGGCAATCAGGCAGGCAGGCAGAGTGGTGAGGGGCGATCAGGCAGGCAGGCAGGCAGGCAGGCTGGTGAGTGGTTAGGAGCCAGCAGTCCCAGATTATGAGAGGGATGTCTGACTGCCAGTTTAGGCCCAATCCCACTGGGGGATCAGGTCTGAACTGGTAGCCAGATATCCCCCAAGGGGTACCGAATTGCAAGAGGGTGCAAGCCAAGCTGAGGCCCCGCCCGCCTCTTCCGCACAAATTTCGTGCACCAGGCCTCGAGTAAGATAATAAAGAGATACTAAAATGAACTTAACTCTCTACAAGCCGTGTTAAGAAATTTGGACTTTATCTTTAGGGCTGGTCTCAGTTGCTTACTGTCAAATGAAATGAGAAGAAGGAACAAAAACCTTGGCACTAGTTTCATCCTTTTGGGGATCATATACAAAGGCACCTCCATTTGGAGGGTGAAGGAGCATCTCAGGCAATGAGAAATGCCAATGTGGGCAAGGAGCCTATATCAGGATGCAAGGCAAAGGAGGGAGTAGCAGAAGGCAGCAGAGGAGGACCTAGCACAGAAGGGGATGTGGGGAGAGACAACAAAGGGGCACAGAGGCGAGGGGTAAGGGAGTACAAGGGAAAATTCCAGCTCTCCAAGCTTTTGAAGATGCTGAACAAACTATTGAGTAGTGGCAGGTGTTACCTTTCTAATGAGGGTTAGTAAAAGCAGCATCACACTAGAGGCACATTAGTGCCCCACCCCAAGACAGGTAGGAGCCAGCAGCTCTTTCTATTCTTTCTGCTTCAAGCAAGGGATGCTTCTCAGAGATAGGCGAGATGCTGAACCTATGCCAAATGGGGATAATAAAGCCTACTACAGAGAGTATTTATGAAAATAAGAGGTAATGAGCCTAAAGTACTAGCACAGTTCTGGGCACAGAGTAGTCACTCAGGAAATAAATGATCATCCTAATTTTGCTATGTCAGCAACTCCTCAAACCCCCACACACATATACATACATGACCATCTCCAATTGCCACCAAAAACACAATTGTCTTTTTCTTGTTTTCTTTATTTCTCTTCATTTAAAGAGACCAGCCAGCACTATGTTCCTTCGCATCAGATACACTTTTTCTAGGAACTTCCATTACGGAGGGCAGGTGTTCCTACACCCACAAGTTAGTTAACAAGAGATTTTGTATCCAGCTAACTGCAGCATCCAGCTCCACATTCCACACCGGCATACAGAACAATTTGGGGATTTGAAACTCTTCCACGAATGAGTCATAAATAAATTAAAAAAACCTGAGCTTAATTTACTTCCCTTGACACTCGAGTGTGTGTTTTGCCCTATGCCTTTTTCTGACCATTTGTCTTTTTGCGGGACCAAAAGTTTCCTTGTCTGAGAGAATCCCAGTGGAATTAATCAAAGAAGTTGGCACCAAATTAGAGGAGGGGCGAGTGTCCACGCCTGCCTCTCTGTGGGTGTCACATGACCTTGGTGCATGATAGGAGGCAGAACATGACTTCCCACTCGGCTTCCAGAGCTGCTGAACTCTGCCGCTTTCAAGGAGCCACTGGCCTCTTCGTTCCTGGTTAACTGTATGTTAAGAAAAACATGGACTTCTCTGGAAGTCCTTCATGTGCTCAATAAAGGAACACCGTGAAATTAGTTACAGATGCAGGCCTGACAGAAACAATCAGTGTCATCTCCCCTGAGCAGCCTTGTCTAGGTACCCGCAGAGCTTCCAACTCTTTCAAAGTACTTTCAAAGTTGCCACTTTTTAATGAATAAAACTTTTTCATTGATAAAGATAACATGCATATAAAAAGATTATGTGATAAAAGTACATTTTAAAGGTTAATAAAATGCACATTCATGAAGTTTACCACCCAGGATGAAGCAACAGAGCATGTCATAAATACCTCCATCCCCACAGTCCCTTCTGAACGGATCCTCCTCTCTGTTCTTAGCTGATGTAACCACTGTCTCGAGTTTTTAGTTAATCATTCTTAACTTATTTTTTTAAGTGGTTGTATTACTCAGCGTTTTCCAGGGAAACAGAAACAATAGGTGTATATAAATATGGAAAATTATTTATGTTAAGGAGCTAGCTCACATGATTATGGATGCTGGCAAGTCGGCAAACTGGGGACTCAGAAGAGGGGATGGTGAAGTTCCAGTCTGAAGGCCAACAGGCTGGAGACCAGTGTTTCAGTGTGAGTCTGAAGGCGGGGAGAAAAATCTCCTACTTCAAAGGTCACCAGACAGGAAGAATTCCTTCTTATTCAACGGAGAATCAGCCTTTTTGTTCCATTCGTGCCTCTGAGTGATTGGATGAGGCCCACCCACATTAGGACGAGAAATCTGTTTTACTCAGCCTACTGACTTAAATATTAATCTCATCTAAAAACACCTTCACAGAATAATGTTGGACCAAATATCTAGGGACCGCCTGGCCGAATCAAGCTGACAAATAAAATTGACCATCACAATGGATATACCACGTAGGAATGTGTCCCTAAATGATGTCCTTCGTTTTATCTTAAAACTTGTCATAAATTCTGCATCATTCTGCATGCATTTTTCTACAGTTTTCTTTCACTCAACATCATTCTTATAGCATGGTTGATTCATGTAGTTTATTCCTATCCCTCTTCACCCCCACTATATCATATTTCACATTCTGACACACTGCAATGTATTTATCCATTCTGTTCTTGATGGATATTTAAATTATGGTTTTCTTTCTTTTTTTAATTCTAAATATTGCTGCTAGGACTATTCTTCTGTATGTCTCCTGATGCTTTTTGGTTATCATTCAAACCTACTCTGTCACTATAGTGAGGTTGCTATAGTAAAGGCCCAACAGGTCTGCGACTTAAACAATATATAGGTTATTTCTCTCTCCCAAAATAGTGTGCGTATAAGCAATCCTGGGCTAATATAATAGACACCTGGTATGCCTACCCAATTGTGCCCATGCACACCTCTCAATACACACAGCACAACCTTCTCTCCCCAAGGACAAAACCCATTCATGAAGTGTAGACTCCTGAGTGCTGGCCCATTCACTCCATCAGGCCTCGCTCTGTGGGACACAGTCACCAACAATGAAACCTATTTATATGTTCACCCTCGACACCCCCTTTTCCTGCCCGACGTGGCAGTGGAGAATGAGTAGGAGATTGCAATGAGAACTCCCCACTATGGAAAGTGATATCCAGGAGTCAGTCCTCCCTAGGAAAAATTAAATGCTACTGGGCAGGCCTGTGATTTCCTGACCTGGCAGTGGAGGAAGAGAGCTGCTCAGCCCATGTGGCAGCTATTGTTTCCTGCATCTGCCAGGAGCCCTTCTGTCCTCTGTCCTCTGGCTCTGCCATTGGAAAGTGCTTCCCTGTCTGACTGAAGTAGCTGTTGGAAACTTTGCCTCCTTGGTGAGGCAATGGTATTGCAGCAAGTCCTGCTCATCCAGACTTAGGGGCTTGGGAATTGTTTTAGGGATTAACGAGCACATATTTGTGCAGGCTAGGCTTGTGGGTTCTTTGGCAAAATGTCCTAAGACTTCTTAGGTTGCTTGCTTCTGGTCAGTTCCATGTCGGAGTGACCACAGCCAAAGATCTTATGTAAAACAGAGCTATTCAAGCAGTGTGCTGGCCCGCTGCTTAGCCAAAAATAGGTTACAAGTACATCCAAAATACTGTTCCCCCATAACCTCTGGGATGATCAGAGCATGCAGACTGGTCACCAAGGGCCCTGAGTAGCCTCATTTATGTACCTCTATGGGCGACAGGAACACTCTCTCATGAGTGCGTGATGTGAAAAAGGTTGCAAAGTACGAACTTAAGCTGAGTTTCTCGGTTCTGGAGTTTTGTTAATGAACTCTGTGCTCTGCCAATCTCACTCTGCTTCAACTTATTGGCAGCTTCCTTGAAGGTATTCAACATTGAGAGGAAAGCCTGTGTCAGCATGTGAAAAACTTGCTAAAGTATCTGAGGAGACAGATTGACCAGATGATTTGCTACCGGCCCCCCGATTTCTAGGCTACAGCATCGCATTGTCAGAGCCTGCAGCGTGCCTTCCAAGCAAATGTCACCTCAATTCCACTTCTAGGGACGACATTTGTATTTGTTATGACACAGGTGTATCAGAGACCTCACACAACAGTGGCTTGAACCAGACAGGAGTTACTTCCCTTGCAGGTAACAGTTGCCACGTAGGCGACCCGAGGTGTTTCTAGTGTTCAGGCCCACACTCCTTCTACTTTGTTGCTTTTCCTCTCTGCACCTTGTGGTCCATCTCTAGTTCTTACCCCCAAGCGTCCATTCCAGCCAGCTGCAACAAAGAAGAGATGAACTCCTTTCTTTCTAAGTGCATGACCCAGGTGTACTTAGCACTTCTGCACTTTTTTGTTTAGCAAGAGGTTGGTCACATGACTGCACTGGGTGTCAGGGAAGTTGGAAAATGTAATCTTTACTCTGGATAGACAATTACCTATTTAAAAGAATGAAAGTTAGATACTGGAGTGAAAGCAGCCATCTCTACCTTAATCTTTATGATTTTTTTTTTTTTTGCTTGATACAGTTACTCAGCATGCTGTTAAAAGTCTTCCACTAAAATGATGGATTTGTCAATTTCACCTTGCATTCTGTTAAGTTTTGCTTTACATATTTCTAAGCTTTAGTATTAAGTATATACAAAGTTAGAAGTGTTATTGCTTCTGGTGACATTAACCATGTATTAATATGCTGTGATCTTCTTTGTCACTTATAATTTTTATCTTTATCCAATAATGTTTCCTAAATTTTTTTTCAAATTTTAATTTCTCTAAAACTAATGTTTTTACCCCCCCCCTTCTAGTATTTGGCATGTGCCTTACATATCTCTCTCATTTTACTTTCAATCATTTTAAGTTATTATCTAGTCCTTATAAATAGCATGTAGCAGAATTTTTTTATTGACATTCAGTTAACTTCCTAGTAATCTATTACAGTAATTTATTCATCTAGTGTTCTATCAGCATTTGGGTTGTCTCTAATCTTTTGTTATTACAAATAGAAGTAGAACTGCAACTTTTAGTCATGTGCTAATATCTATTTGTATTTTTTCTGGCATATCTTTGAGATAGATTTCTAGGAATAGAACTGATGTATGCAGGGTAAATGTATACGTAATCTTAAGAGGCATTCTACCCCAGTCGGAGCATTTTGTAAAACCTCAGCTGCATGTGAGACTGTTTCTGCAGCTTGGGTATTTTTACCAATCATTAGCAGCAACGTTTTATCTCGATGTACTTTTCTTATGACCAAAGTTTGTCATCTTGCTCTATGTTAAACAGTCATTTGCATCTATTTTCTCTAGAAACTACCAGCAATACTTTACAATACATTTTTGGCCTGAGCATCTTTGGTCTTCACATTTCAATCCAAGCCCCAACATGAGGTGACTGAAGGCTGTAGTAATGAATTCTCAGAGGAGCCTGTTTTCATTTCGGTTTCACCCTGAGCCAAGGGTGAGACTGAAATGACCTCATCGGTGGGATGAAGTTTGGCTGGTTTACCCCTATAGTGTCACTCCTCAGGTCCACTCTCTGCAGGGTCTCTAACCTCTCTCCTCCTTGAGCTCCAGGTTGATTTCCTGTCCTCCTCTCACATGTGGTCTGTTGAAAACCAGCCTCCACGATCCCAGGGATGCAGACTTTGATGCCTATTAGAGCTTATTTTGGAGCAATGACACGATTTTTATATTGAGCCTATCATTTCCCCCTCTTTATTAGCTACTCCACTGTGGTTTTTAAAAAAGTGTTTGAGAAACAATTTCATCCACAATTTTAAGTCTTTAGAGTCGTATTCTTACAAACACACAAATGAATGTTTGATTAATGCCTGTTCCCTTGGTGCATACAGCCTGGAGCAATGGCTTCCTTGCTCACCACTGTATTCCTAGGGCCTAACACCAGAAGAGACCAGTAGATGCTTCACGGTAATTTTTGCATTAGTACAAATGAATGTGAACAGTGTGAAGGTCTTGGAGATGAATGGGACAGCAGTGATACTAGGGATAGTACTAAGAAGTGAATTCAAATGCTAGGAATGCAGCAATACCCTGAGACAGGTGGGCAGCTCGGGGAGTTATATGTTTATAGCAGGAATCTATATTAAACAGAAGTAGTGGCTGATGCAGTCATTTATAAGCAACATAGATCAATGGGAAAAGTGAATTACCCATGGTGATTGACTAAAAATAAAATAATAACACTATTCTCATTGCCAGTGTACAAACTTGAGGCAACATGACAAGGAAGGAAATCTGAAGCACACATTGGTAAGGGACAAAAGACATTGAAAGGATCACCTCGTGAGTGGCTGAACAAAAGGATGGTAGAATCAAAAAGAGACCAATGGCCTGCTTCATGCGAAGATGGAATAATGAGGACTGGAATTATACTCCCCCGACACCTACTCTTAAAGATGAAATAAGCAAAAAAATAAAAAAAGAGAGAGAAAACGTTGTTCAGACATTAGACAACAGTGTAGGACAGTGTTCTCTGACAGAAGAGACGCAAGTTACCTGAGCTTACTTAGTGTTTGGAGAGAGTTTCCAGCCTCCAGCATGAGAAAGGAAAACCAGGCCAACCCTGTAGGTCTACTGGAGTTTGGAGGAGAAAGATGGGACTTACTAATGACCAAGACAACTAGAGTTTGCAGTCCGGAGTGCCAGAGAGAAAAGAACTATAGAGCAAGAGCTCCGGAGATTTGCATCCTAGCCAGTTTACGTGTGTGATGAGATACCCAAGGCCAGAGAATAACCAGGAAGGGGCCAGTGGGGCCATTCCTGGAGTTGACACAGGCCTGGGATAGTTCCTGTTCCCACCACTAAAGCAGACAAACCTTGTGGCACGTGGGGTGCTGGGTAAAGTATTCAGGAGGCTTTTACCTTAATAATGGGCAAAATCAGCCTTACAACAAAGGCTCCTCTGGCCCCACTTTACAAAGCTTAAAAATCCAGCCTTGGAATGATACAGGACTTTCCAAGTAACATCTGGATTCTAGCACAAAGTTCACAGGTCCTTCTTAAAACAAAGGAAAACCCAGCACCCAGAACATAAAATTCAAAACATCTGGCATCCAATAAAAAAAAATATCAGGCATGCAAAAGAGCAGGAAAATATGACCATATGCACAATCAACTCATTAAAACTGACCCAGAAGTAACAAACTTGATGGAACTACCTAAGTATATTACAACAGCTACTAAAACTATAACTTACATGTTCAAGAAGTTAGAGGAAAACATCTGCATGGTAAGGAGAGTTATAGAAGATATCTATAATTTTTTAAAGATCCAAGTTAAACTTTCAGTTGTGCAAAACACAAAGTCTGAGGTGAAAAATGCACAGGATATATACAAAGTACTGCAGAAGAAAACATCAATGAATTTAAAGATACTCAATAGGATCTATTCAAAATGAAATATGGAGAGGAAAATATCTGAAAAATATAAACATCAGTTGTGAGACAGCCTTTTATATATGGAATCCTATCTAATAAAAGAGTAATATGCAAATTAGGCATCACTCCATTACAAAGATGGCTGCCCCCGTGGCCACAAGACAGAGGCACCCATAGCACATTGTAATAAAAGAGTAATATGCAAATTAGGCATCACTCTGTGACAAAGATGGCCACCCCTATGGCCACAAGATGGTGGTGCCCAGTCTGGTTCAGCCCCGCCACTGAAGTGGTCAGGCCTGTTAGCCGGGCAGGTGGCTGGGGAGGCAGGGGCCCAAGGGGCAAAACAGGTGATCAGAGGGGCTGGGGGGTCCCCTTCCCAGCCCAGAGGCCTTCGTCAGGGGTGTCAGGCATGGGCAACAGCAAGGCTAGAGATCGCAGGGGTCTGGGCACCGGTGGAGCCAGCAAAGCAGGGGTCTGGGGGTTCCCTGCCCAGGCCTGCAGCCTTGGCCAGAGGCTGCCAGTGGGGCCAGGGCAGAGCTGGTGATGGCAGGGGGCAGGATCAGAGCTGGTGATTGCAGAGGCCTGGGCTCTGTGAATCCAGAGACCGGAGGGGTTTGGGGGTCCCCTGCCCAGGCCTGCATCCTCGGCCAGAGGTTACAGGCTGGGCAGGAGGGAGCTGGGATTGGAGGGGTAGGGGTGGAGCCGGTGTTCAGAGTGAACTACAGAGAAAACATCTTTTCTTACCGATCACTGGCTAAGCTCCCTATATGCCACTGGTAATATTCTTAGTAACTTGGGTAATAAGAATCCAAAAAGGTGATCTAGGGTTTTTCCACCACATTCTTGGAGAAAAAAAAATGAAGATCCACTGCTGGAGGACTAAGAAATGTCATATCCTGCCTTGGCTGGTTTGGCTCAGTGCATAATGCCTCAGCCTGCTGACTGCAGGGTCTGGGTTCAATTCTGACCAAGGGCATGTACCTAGGTTGCAGGCTTCTTCCTGGCCGAGGCCCAGGTCAGGGCATACGCAGGAGGCAACCAATCAAAGTGTTCCTCTCACTTTGATGTTTCTCTGTTTTTCCCTTCTCTTCCACATTCTCTAAAAATCAATGCAAACATATCCTCATGTGAGGATTAAAAAAAAAAAAAAAGAAAGAAAAATATGTCATATCCTATGAAAGACAGTTCTTGCAAATGCCTAAAGAAAGTTGTGATTTCTTCATGGTGAAGGGACTAGAGTCCGTGTTGATAAAAACACCTTGGTGGCTGTGGTGACTTGCAGTGGCTGCAACAGCAGGGTGTTAGGGCTGGTGGCCTCCCCGGATTAGCCAGACTGCGGCTTAGGCCCGCTCCTCAAGGGGAGCAGGGAGCGGGCCTAAGCTGTCAGTAGAACACTCCCTGAGGGCTCCCAATATGTGAGAGAGGGAAGGCTGGGCTGAGGAACCCCTCCCCCTCCCAGTGCACGAATTTCATGCACCAGGCCCCTAGTCTATATATATAAAAGTCTTCAGACCATTATGACTGAGCAACCAGAAGGATAGGATGACTGGCAAGTAGCTATGACACACACTGACCACCAGGGGGTAGACACCCAATGCACGAGCTGCCCCCTGGTGGTCAGTGCAGTCCCACAGTGAGAGCACTGCTCAGTTGACAGATGGGTGCCAGACACCAGGGATGATGGCTAGTGAGCACAGCTGCTTAGAGAGCTTCTTCTGCGGACACTGCCCCTGTGTGCCCAAGCCGCAGCAGCAGGGGGGCCAGGATGAGCAGGAACAGCACGGCACCCAACTTGGGTTTGAGCCTGGGCTCCTCCCCAGCCCCCTGTCACTTCACACACTACTTCGTCCTGTGAGGGATTGATCCGGACAGTGGGCTGCCCAATGAGCTGGCTGGTAAGGTTGGGCTGTGGTAGAACAGAGGCCCACTGATCCCCACAGACCAGGCAGGGACCCCCACCAGTGCATGAATCCATGCACTGGGCCTCTAGTATATGTATAATCTTGATGGAAATGATGTAGTTCTTGATTTTTGGTTGAGGTTATCTATACATATAAAGAGGCAACATGCTAATTTGCCCATGATGATGTCTGTGTAATGACCAATTTGCATACTGATGCACACGCAGCAGGGGGCAGGTGGCTGGAGCCAAGTTCCCAGGGGTCTGAGGACAGTGCCTGACAGGAGCCTGAACTGCAAAGAAGAAAGAGGAAGTGGCCACAGGGAGCTCTTCCAATCTCCCTGCACGGACACCCTACCCCAACACCTGAAGCCCCAGGCGGATGGACGAACACCGTACCCCAGCCCCCGCACCCTTGTGGGGATGGGGAGGCTGATGGATGGGGAGAAGACACAGCCTTGGGGGTAGCTGTAGCCTGTACCTCTGACTTCTGATCTCTTCCCCTGCCACTCCCGCCAGGGGCGCCCACAACTATAGCACGCTGGCGACCGTCCATCAGTGCCCCTGAGGCACCGGGCCGTGGCCGCTGCTATCAGGCCCCCTCCACTGGGGCCAGGCACGCTTCTCCTCCCTACAACTCCAGACCCAGGTGGAGGCAGGCCTGAGCAGCCCTCCAGAGTCAGACCCTTTCCCCCCACAACAGCAGTAGCACCTTCTCTACATAGGAAGTACACTGAACCTCTTTGGGGGTGAGGCTAAATCCACCCTCCTAGCCTGCCTGGCTCTGCCCTGGCCTGGGCCCCACCCCACCCCAGGAGATTGGAGCCCTGAGCAGGTACAGCTGTGAAATGGCCATATACAATTTAAAGAACGGCCCCAAGCCGGAAGGTTTGACAGTTACTTCCCCTTCGGCCTCGCCACCCCCCTACCAACCGCCTAACTCCCTGCACCCAGCCAGCACTTCCAGGGTCGACCACCACTACAGGGCTGCTGGCCAGAGCCTGCCCCTCTGAGGCCTGTGGAACCCTCTGCCAAGCTTCCATAGCTACAGTCCTGGGAAACAATCATGCCCTCCTCCCCTAATCAGCACCTGCTACCTTCGAGGGTACCTGTGGGATTAAAAATAACAATCCCTTCCTATTTAGACATCACTTACTTGATGAAACATTTCTAGGTTTATTAGCTCAGAACCTCTTCATGACAACCCAGTGAGGTAGGCAGAGAAGAGATTACAACTCCCATGGTACATGCTTATGTATTCAGAAATGAAGCTCAGAGAGGAAAAGTGTCAAGCCTAGTGGTTCCCAAGGTGTAGCACATGCTCCACAGGGGGTAAAATTTGATTTTAAATGGGGGCAATTCAAGAATGAGTTAACAGTGAATTTTTTGCATTTCTTATGGTTCCAGGAGGCCTCATCTACAGCGTATCCTACATAATAAAAGGATAATATGCAAATGACCAAATGGTGAAATATCCAGTCACTATGGTCACTATGATGCGCACTCACCACCAGGGGGCAGACACTCAATGCAGGAGCTGCCCCCTGGTGGTCACTGTGCTCCCACAGGGGGAGCGCTGCTCAGCCAAAAGCTGGGCTCACGGCTTGTGAGTACAGCAGCAGTGGCGGGAGCCTCTCCCACCTCCATAGCAATGCTAAGGATGTCCAGCTGACGGCTTCAGCCCACTAAGCTATCAGTTGGACATCCCCCTAGGGCTCCCAGACTGCGAGAGGGCACAGGCCAGGCTGAGGGAGCCTCCCTACACACAAGTGCACAAATTTCGTGCACTGGGCCTGTAGTTAAACTATAATTGTTTTCAAAACTTGCAAAACTTGCCCAGTGGATAGAGCGTCGGCCTGCTGACTGAAGGTTCCCAGGTTCAATTCTGGTCAAGGGCATGTACCTTGGTTGCGGGCACGTCCCCAGTGCAGGGTGTGCAGGAAGCAGCTGATCGATGTTTCTCTCTCATTGATGTTTCTAACTCTCTATCCTTCTCCCTTGCTCTCTGTGAAAAATCAATAAAATATATTTTTAAAAAACTTGCAAAACTATATAATAGAGTTATTTTACAGAATGTAAATTTTGTCTTAATTTTTAAAAACTGGGGTGGGAAAAATATGACCAGTAGCAAAGACTTGGACCACACTGAACTTCTGGCAACATATCTCGAAGTTGTCCTCTTTGGAATATCCTGCTCTGTGTTCAATGTTTAATGCTTTTCCTTTTATTTACTGCCCCATGGGCAGAAAGATCAAGGTTCCCTATTCTGTCTCTGCCCTCATTAATGGTGGGAACTTAGACACATTACTAAATCTCTTTGGGACTTAGTTTACTTATCTTGAAAATGGGAATAAAGTTGATTCATCCTTTCGTGATTTAGTCCTGCATTAAACAATACTTATTGAGCATTGGCCATGTGCCAGGTGCTATGCTAGAGACTGAGTGAAAAGGACACAGTGCTTTCCTTCAAGGCACTTGATCACCAAATGACAGAATAAGTGAGATTGATGGAAACACTCAGAAATTATGTGGTCCAACATAGAAAATTGAGGCCCCATGAGTGAAAATGACTTGTTCAAGGATTTTGAATTCATTAGTGACAAGCTATGAGTACCCAAGTATTGTTGGGTAGAATGCAGACCTTTCTCTGGAGATTTATTCTGTTCCTTCATTTTATTCTGTTCTTTCAAAACTGTGTTTTGTATAACACGTTTCTTTGTCTGCATATTTTGATTGCTTCCCTGTGCTTATTTCTTTACCTCCACCCCTCCACCACTCTTAATGTACTTTCTTCTTTACTTCTCTAGTTGTAGGCCTTCTATTCAGCCAGATTTCAGGGAATTCTGAATAATTTTCTGTATTTCAGTTGTAATTTTGTTGTGGTTGTGAGAGGCTGAGACACCAGTGTATACCTACACCGCCATCTTGGTTCTCCTATAAATTAATTTTAAAACATTGGACTTGCATTTTCAGTTCAGGAGTTCACACTACAAGAGGTCATTTTTTTTTCCTTTTCTTTCTGGTTTTGCCTTGGAGTTCAATCTAGTTCCATAAACCTATAATGCAAGGCAGCCCCTAAATACAGAAAGAAAACAGTAAGTCAAAGTGACTTTTAAGTACCAAACTCTTCCTTAATTGGTGTCACAGAAATGTTCAAAACATTGTCAAACAAATCCACCCACATTCTCTAAAGTGTTTTATAAAAGAATAAACAGGACTGTGCTTTAGAGTTGATGGACCCTGTGTGGATAGCTAGCTATAAACCCCATTATTAGTGAGCTGTAAACCTCATTATTACAACTAAATCAGATGCCGAAATATGTCTCCACAGCCCATGGAGTGAACACCTTTCTGGAAAAGGTATAGTTGAACTGTCAGAGCAAGCTGAATTCTTAACACTGAATTTTAACAGTAGCAACTCAGTGGGTCATTGTGAAAATTTAACTTTCATGCCTACTCCTGGTCATGGTCTTAATGGAGTTGGCAGTCTTGGTGTGGTTCCTTTGGGGGAAAGGGAAAAAAGAGCTTGCTGCATGGCATTAAAGGGAAAATTGTATTGCATGAAATTGTATCTCCACAAATTCATGTCCACTTCGAACCCTGGAACATAATCTTATTTGGAAATAAAATATTGGGTGATGTAATAGTTAAGTTAAAATGAAGTCATACTACAGTATGATACACTCCAAAACCAACCACTGGTGTCCTTCTAAGAGGAGATACACATAGAAGGAAGAAGGCCATGTGAAGACTGAGGCAGAACTTGGAGTGATGTAACTACAAGCTAAGACACCAAGTACTGAGGCAAGGAAGAGGCAGGAAGGACTCATCCCCAGAGCCTTCAGAGGAAGCTTGGTGCTGCTGACACCTTTATTTTGACTTCTAGCTGCCAGGACTCAGAAGAATAAATATAAGTTGTTTGAAGCCATCAATTTTGTGGTGATTTTTAAGGCAGCTCTAGGAAATTATATTACAAGCATAAAATCTAGAGAAGTGCCATTGTTACTGCTCAGTACCGGGCTTGGGCTGGGAATGAATTGAAGGTAACATAAGGTCTTTAGAGTATATGTGTTCATAACAAAGAAGATGAAGTATAATCAAGAAAAACTTAGCAGCCTGGCTGGCATGGCTCAGTGGTTGAGCATTGACCTATAAACCAGGAGGTCATGGTTCAATTCCTGGTCAGGGCACATGCCAAGGTTGTGGGCTGGATCCTCAGTGGGGGGCATGCAGGAGGCAACCAATCAATGATTCTTTCTCATCATTGATGTTTCTCTCTCTCCCTCCCTCCTTCTCTCTCTTCCTTTCTGAAATTAATAAAAATATTTTTAAAAAATAACTTAGCAATATTCATTGAATGTTGAACATCAAAAAAGGATACAGAATTTCCAGGAATACTTGTTTAAAGCTCCCATTTTTTTTGTCTATTCTGAACACTATCCTCACATGCCACAGTTGCTTTCCTTAAACTTGAGTCCCCAAATCCCTCTAACTCTTTTTTTATGTGCCTCTTTCCAGTCTATTTTCTCAGTTTCCTCTAGATTTTCCACTACAACAGCCTAAGCATCAGTCTGGCCAAACAGGACCTTCCTTAGGGTGGGATAGGAGCTGGAGGGTGCTGTGGGGAAGCGGATAGATTGAGCAGCTCAATCTGTGGTTCTCTTGACCAAGCAGGGCTCAGGGTAAGGCTGGGGACATCCAGAAATTAATGATTTTTACCCCTCAATACATATATTGTGGAGGAGGGGCACAGATTATATTTTGAAACATTAACCATTGCTTCTTTTGATGCCATGTTCTGCTACTGCAATTCTCTCCTCACATCCCCCAGTTCAGGGCAGAGTTGTTAGAGCAGAAATATAAGAGGAAATAAAGAGACAATATCTAGCATTTGAGTTTCAAAATGTATGTTATAAATTGTGGTAGAGATGCTAGCTTGAATGAAAAGGTTTGGATCTTTGCTCCTTAAAAGCATACTCAAATGCCTGATATACATGTGTGTTAAGTCCTGTATCTGATTGATGCAGGTCTTCTACACTTGTTGGGTTGGAGGTGGGGAGTTAAAATAGTAAAATGCTGGCATATATACCTATGAGCTTTTCTATTAGGGCATGGCCTGAAAAGTATGTAGCCTTGGGGCCAGGGGCCCATCCCTCCAAGTCTGCCTCTGCTTTCAGGAACAGTTCTAGTGAGTAAGCTTAGAATCACCTTACAATGGTGGGGTAGCATCTTATGACAAATGACAAGCTTTCTCTGTTAGTTTTCCTATTTCCTGCCTCAAGGATGATGTAAGAGAAACAGAACTACAGTGAAATTAACATGTCCAGGGGCAATACTCACCCACTGGGGTGGGAGTGAGGGAGCAAGAGACAGAGATCTTGAAAGTGTCTCCTTAAAGTTTGTACCTTATGTATCTCAGTTGCCCTGCCCTAGTCCCGGCCATACATGGCTGTCTCTTTCTCTAGGTCCCGATCTATTCACACCTAGCAGAGGTAAAGGTGCTCCACTGTTACCAGCCTCAAGGTATAGTACTCTAGATCATGTTTGTTTGATATTCTGCCCACGCCTGTGTAAATATTCCCTGTATTAAATTTTGTTGAAATTACTCCATTTGAGTGTGCCATCTATTTCCTTCTGATATTCTGGTATTGCACTTAGTTTAAGTGTGCAATAAGTAATCTTCAGTATTATTTTGGTGGAATAGTCAGACCCCAGGAATTGCCAACTATTCCAGTCTTATTAAAAGAGTGCTATTCAAATGGATGAACTTCCACAGTACCTGTCACGTGAACTGCGATGCACTGCTGCCGGCCTTCATGACGGAAAGCTGGTGCTTGCATGGCATCTTAGTTGTGCCTTGGAGAATTCACATCCTGTTACAGGACAGACACAAAACAACTAAACACAGTGTCACTTCAACAAATTAAAAAATGTATAGCTTCTCCAG
This sequence comes from Murina feae, assembly GCA_004026665.1. Taxonomy (NCBI): domain Eukaryota; kingdom Metazoa; phylum Chordata; class Mammalia; order Chiroptera; family Vespertilionidae; genus Murina; species Murina feae. The sequence goes on along the minus strand of PVJC01000237.1, from coordinate 120,213 downwards.
TCAAGGAATTGTGTAAACTTCTATCTTCATCTCAGGTACATGCTTTTAAAAGCAAGCTATATTTGACTGGGGAGAAACAAGGAAGACAAAAATTAACATTAGCCACCATGGATCTATTTCCCACGCTCTGATTAGTAAGCAATTCAAGTAATGCTCTCCAAGGATGACTGACTTTAATTTTACTCATAACGTTTGGGCTTTTATTATGTGATTCCTTATGAAGCTTTCTTTATGAAGGAGTAGCACTGTCAAGTTCCTAGTCCCTGAATGAAACATCACTCCAAATAGAAAACAAGATTAAGTTTGACAAGCTTCTCCCCCAAAGTGGTTTGTTCTTATGGTCCATACATCTCTAAAAATCATATCATGGGAATTACACACAAATATCAATTCAACAGGTTTCATGATGTGATGCTTTGAATAAATTTATGGAAAATGATTTGCTTTTCATCTTAAATACAAATTATCTAAAGGGGCCAGATTAGCTATGTGCATTTTGAAAAAGAAATCTAAATAAGGAATAGATTAGAAACTGAAGTAGTATAAAGAAGATAACAGTTAGTTGAAAAAGAGATTGTTTATCTGGGTGACCATTAATTATGTGCACAGTGCTGGTTGGGTCCTGCTATCCTCTTTCCTCTGCATCTTCTCCTTAATAACTGCCTTCTTCAACTTTCCATGGTCAGCTCTGGCAGTAATTGAATTAGTTAGTTAATTTTGATCAGAGTGCTAGTCAAATAGATGAACTTAACCAGCACCTGGCATGTCAAATTCCAGTCTCTAAACAGTAAAAAAGAAAGTTGTCTTATGTCACCAAGCAAATCATACTGTAAGCTACCCAGTCTGAATCTCTCAGTGCTGGCAACCATTCTCTGGAGAACAATTCCCTGCAGGACAGCAGAGTAAAGCTGGCCTCAGAAATGATGAGCAAGAGTCTGGTGACCTGATGCCCTGGGTCATTGTCTCATCAATGACACAAACCGCAATCCTTGCCACTATGAGTGTCAACAATACTCCTACTGGCTTAAACTATTCTATAGCTTCCAAGTAGTAGAATCCTAATTTAAAGGCAAGAGACCTTAGTTGGAATTTAGGTTTGTTCATTCAATTATAGAGCTACTAGGGGCCCGGTGCACAAAAATTTGTGCACTCAGAGAGGAGGAGGGGAGGATCCCTCAGCCTGGCCTGTGCCCTCTCACAGTCTGGGACCTCTTGGGGGATGTCCACATGCTGGCGTGCCTGGCCAGCCTGGGTGAGGGGCTGATGGCTGTCTGCAGGCCAAGCCCCTCAGTGGGGATCCTCACCCCATGGGGGTGTGGCCAGCCTGGGTGAGGGGCTGAGGGCCATTTTCAGGCTGCCCACAGCCCCTTCCGGGTTTAGATCCCTACTGGGGTGCCTGGCCAGCCTGGGTGAGGGGCTGATGGCTGTTTGCAGGCTGGTCACATCTCCCATTGACCCAAGGTCCCAGTGAGTCTGGCTGGAAGCAGGTTTCTGGGGTTTATTTATCTTCTATAATTGAAACTTGGTTGCCTTGAGCGGAGGCCACAGCCTGCCTAGGCAGGCAATGAAGCCTCCTATTTGCTTCAGCTCCATGGCTTCTATAATTGAAACTTTGTTGCCTTGAGCGGAGGTCACAGCCGGCCTAGGCAGGCAGTTTCCTCCATCATTGTTGTGAAGCCTCCTGTTTGCTCTAGCTTTGTGGCTGCCGGCCGCCATCTTGGCTGAGTTAATTTGCATATTATCACTCTGATTGGCTGGTGGGTGTGGCTTGGCTGGTGGGCATGGCTTAGGTGTAACGGAGTGAGGGTCAATTTGCAAATTACTCTTTTATCAGATTAGATATGCTCTGGATAGGCCTGGGATATGTGCACTTGTTTTATTTACACCACTGGGCAGTGGAGCTCAATCTCAGGCCTGGTCCGCATTAGAGAGCTTGTTTCTCTTGATGCAACAGTGAAAGTAGCCGCCAAAATTAGAAATGAAGATTTTCTTTTGAGACCAAAAATACAATTCAATACACAGTGAGCCAGTGCAGAAAGGAGATTACAGCTGAGATTATCTTCAATAGTGAATTGGAGATAATCCAGTTATAAAGGCAAAGGTAAACAGAGATGGAAGGAGAAGTAGGAATGGAGTGAAAGAAGTAGGGAAATTCATCCTAAACTTCAATGTGAAGCCAAATTCCTGAAGATCTTATTAAAATGCACAATCTGATTCAGTAGGTCTGGGGTGAGGCCCTAGATTCTGTCTTTCCAACAAGCTTTCTGGTGACATCAACACTTCTAGACCACATTGTGAGTAGTGAGGTGCTTTAGATTACTTTAAAGAAATGAAAATGGTCTAAGAACAAACTAAAAATAACAACAGGAATAGTGATACCTAACTGCTATTATCATATCTAAAGAAAGAATACATCTATCAGAAGGGTAGAGAAGGAATTTAGCAGAAATAATATAGAGACAAAAGATTTGGAAAAGAAAAAAGTCAGAAAAGCAATGTCAAAAAAACAAACAAAAAATAGTGTCTTGGCAAGAAGAGACCAGTGAACCTGTGCTATGAACATGGGTTACTGGGCTCTCAATTTCCGAAGACATTAGATTTTTGTATTTCATAGTTAACTTTCCATATTCATGAAGAAAATCTTTTGCATTCTACTTGCCTCTTTTGTGTGGCTTTTCAATAGGAAGAAAATGGGCTCTCCAGGTTAAAATGAATAATCTGCTCCTCATAAAAGTTGCGCTATTCATTGTGAATTATTGTCATTTGGTTTATAAATAGCAACCTCTGTGAGGTAGTTTAGTTTAGGTGACTTAGAATCCCCAAATCCAAATGTACTTGAAGCATCAATGAAATGGAGTTTCTGGCGCTCCAAATGAATAAAATAAATTAAACAAAACAGAGGGTGCATAAGTCACCACCTGTAAATGCCACTACTTGGGGTCTATTGACAACCCTCCCACCCACATCTGATATTGAGAGTTACTTTCTTTGAAATTTACATGTCTTATTAGATCATGGGTTAGGAGACCAATCTTTAATTTGGTATTTATGTCATTTTATGATTTTCTTTGTTTTCAACAATAGTTATTATTTTTAAAAACTAACCAAGCAGATCCTGATATTGGAAGTAGCCTTTCTCCATCTTCCCCGTTCTCTTCTGATGGTCTCCAGGGGCCTGTTGCTTTATTCACACTTTATTTTACTTTGCAATTTCAGGACATTTTGTTATTTGTTATCCCTCGACTATTCTTTTTACTCCTCCCTTTTTATTCTTGACAAAAAACAGGAGCATTGTTCAAATACATTTCTCCATAATTGGTTGTGTCTGTGGTATTAGAAGGAGGCCGGTCAGATTCTCCTTTTTCATTTATAAACCTCATATCAGCATGTCACACATAATTAGGATCCGTTAGAAAAGGACGTGCTCACTGTGCGAAAACAGATGCATTTGGGCTAATGGCTGTCACTGATCTTCTTGCTTTTGTGTCTGCACTGATATTGCTCTTTTAAAGTGAGCCGCCTTAGTGACATCTTGTCAAATGATTCACTGGGGAATAAAATAAGGAATCGGATGGCCTTTAAATCACTCTTGTTTTAGTTGACTATTTAATCTTCTGTGCAATGAGACCGAATTAGTTTAGATGCTAATATTTTCCTCTCCTAATATGTTTGTTCTCCTTTTCATTTATGTTTATGAAAATAAGGAAAACAAAACTTGAGAAGATAGGTGGAGAAAAAAATATGTAAAGGTTTATTATACAGTGTCCCAGAAGAAAATTAGAATGGACATCAATTTATTTTCCCCTTACTAGGTTTATCCTTTATGGCTTTGATGCGGTATAGCTGTTTAATTTCAGGTGTGCACACCTGCCATCGTGTGAAAATGTATCTCAGTTTTCATCACACATATGTCATTGAGGATTTGCTGTTGACTTTGTTCCTCCCTGACCATTGCAGAAGCTAAAGATTAGTTATCTGAGTTTTCCACATCTCTTGCAAACCAAGCCAAATTTGTGCAAAAAGTTTCAGACATCTGACTTATTGTTAATGAACCAAACTTTTGGGCTGCATATTAAATATCATCTTACCCTATCACACATAGATTCCTTAATTCCTTTTTTTCTGTGTACATATACAACCCTTTTTAAGATAAGGTTTATATTCTGGTTTGTGGCAGTTTTAATTTAACAGAATATTAATTGTAAAAACTTTCTACTAGCTGTATCTTTAAAAAGGACATAAAATATTTTATCAAATGGCTAAACATATTCCTCATACATTGTTAATATCTCCTTAGATCAAACATCTTTGGGAAGGTCTTTGGAGACCTGCCTTAGTAGCTGAATTTTCATTGCAACAGTGCGTACAACGTCAAGTGCCTCAGATCAATGACCCTGAATGGAGGGCCTTGGGAACACCAGTGCCTATTCCTCAAAGGTGGCAAAGTTCAGAAACAAAAACCTCCAGCAATAAAGCATGAAGTTTCTTTTCATAAGCCAGAAAGTTAACCTGTCTTTTAGGTCACAAGCATTAACATGCATGAAGAATATCAGGAAAAAGGAGATAAAGATATGAGCCAAACCATATTGAAGTGGTGTAAGAAGGAGAATGGGAGCACTATATGGGTGTGTGGGCCAGCACTGAGGGCAGAGATTTCATGGGGTGTTGCAGGAATTCTATGTTCTCTACACATTGCACCATACACAAACACCAGCTGAATAAAGGTGATGGATGGCAGCATGGACTTCAAAGTCACCAGTTCCGTGAAAAGTAGTTCTGCTGACCTGGAGGTCAGAGGCAGGGAGGTCTCTTGCAAATACACTAACTAGAGTATCCCCCATTCAGTTAGAAATGGTTTCTTATTCTTTCCCCCCGCCCCTTAAAAGAAAGGGTACTAGTTAGATCCAAAGGCAGGAGACTTTTGTAGCCAATGGAAAGCATTCATGGTTTTAACAATAGGACAATAGTAAATGGTCCCTATTAAAACATGTTAATTTCTTTGAAGACAACATATAAACAAATGTACCAAGATGATTAAGATAATCCCATGTCAGAAACTAGCCTACATTTCTAAGATTAGTAATTGCCTCTCCACATCCATTGTGACCATCCTTGGAAATGAGAACCCTGGGGTTCTAGAGCCAACCAAATGAAAGACCACATTCTCCACATGACATGCGACTTAATTTAGGCCAATGACAGGTGAGCCTGTATGGAAATGAGAGGAAATATCGTGGGGATGCTCCGTTTATCCCTCCAAATCCACTCTGTACCATTTTGCTTTCTGACTTGGAAAATGGACTTTCATAGAATACATCAATGGGCTTTCTTGACTTCTGATTTTCCCTTGGGCTTGGCCAAGGAGACACCAGAAGATTCTGAAGGATGGGAAGGAAAGAAAGTTTGGGCTATTAATAACTATAAAGTTATCAAATGTATTGATGATTTAATTGCAGTTCTTTTTGTTCCCAGTATATATTCAACTAGGTATTTACCTTCAAAGCAGTTTGATCTAAAGTTATTTGAATGGAGGGATCTGGAGAGTATTATGCTAAGCAAAAGAAGCCAGTCACAGAATGATAAGTATCACATGATCTCACTCATATGTAGAATCTAATGAACAAAATAAACTGATGAACAAAATAGATCCAGAGAAGCATGGAACAGACTTTCAAACTTCAAAGGGAAGGTGTGTGTGTTGTGGGTGGAGAGGCTGGGTGGGAAGTGATTAACTGGAGAACTTATATGCATATATGGACACAGACAATAGAATTGTGAAGGCCTGGGAAGGGCAGGTGCAGGGGTCAATGGGAAAAACAAAACAAACAAAGGGGACATCTGTAATACTTTCAACAATAAAGAAAAATATTAAAATAAAAAGTATTCATTTAAAAATAATAAATAAAAATAGTCATTTGAAAAAAATTCTGTGTGTGTGGTGCGTATGCCAGGCTGTAAGTTGGCATGGTGCATTCTTGCACTAAAAGCCAAGCCTCCGCTAGGATGAGCCTTTACAATAGCTATAGCGCTCTCCATAGCTCTCCTTGTCCTTTCAGGTCTGGTGGTGGTAATGACTCTTCCAACTGATAGTCCCAGGTATTTAGTTACTTTTCTCCTAATTCTGTTCACACTCCTGTCAACAGTCCTTTTATTAAACTCTGCTCGCTTACCTCTGTTGAATATACCATTTATAACCTGATTGATCATTTCCTTAAAGGCATAGGGCTGTACACTTGCCCTCCTAATTCTTCCCACTGCCTGGAATGCAAGCATGATGACTGGAGCTGGAGCAGCTATCTTGGACAATATGGAAGAAAGCAATGGGCAGTAAAGGAGCAAGATAAAAAGGACCCCAAGTGTTTGATGACCATGCAGTGACATACCAGCGCTTGATTACTAAAATCTCTCATTTTCTTTGCAACTTGGTCCTGCCTTAGTGTCCACTGCTCATGTGCCTGAAGGTCTGTTTCCTCCTGTATCAGATGTTTCCTGTATCAGTCATCTCCACTTGCTCAGTGGAACCCTCCTTAGCTCTGGAATAGTAGGTCCCCCCATGTAAGGTTGGGATTTCTATTTGTTCCCTGATCCTGCAGGGCCAAGTGACATGGTGGCCTTTCCTGATTCCACAGTCACAAATGGGAAATGGAACAAAGCCCCTCTGAGATTTCCCCTTGGTTTATCTGTACTTCCCTGCTCTAGGACTGTGGCCAAGAGTTGGGAGGACACGACAGGGATGTTTCATAGCCTGTTTCTCTACTTCTAATTTCTTCTTCCCATAATCCATTGAGACCAGAAGGGATTAGCAGTATCCCTTTTCCTTACATGGTACTTGGAATTTTCTCTACCCTATAGCTGATAATAGGCTTCATGATTAAGCCAAATAGGCCTCATGCACTAATGGGAACAGAAAGGAATTTAGAAAATCCAATAGATCATCTTGAAATGCACTCAGGAAGTATTCTAATTTTCCAGCCAAAGGGAAATCCACCTTTCTTCTAAAGCACTAAAGCCCACTGTTTTAGTAGAGACCACAGGACAACAGAATTAGGGTAGGAAGGTGCACCTGAAACATTTAAAAGGATGTAATCTGATTATATTAATATCTTTGGACCCTAGTTCAGTGCCTAGCTGCATGTTTGCTGAATAACTATACGACATTCAATCATCAGACACTGTGAGCATGGACTGGGGACACAAAGAGCTATAACTCAAGGCCACTCCTCTCAGGAGCTTGGGATCTATTTGGGGGGACAGATACGACATGTCAAATGTGCTGGGCAGCAGGTACTTCAAAACAGTGTTTCTCAAAAGCCATGTACATAAAACTCACCTGGGAGTCTTATTAAACTGAAGAACCTAACTCATTAGGTCTCAGGTGGGGCAGGAGAATCTGTATTTCTAACAAGATGCTGATGCTGTGAGAGCATAGCCCTCATTTTGGGAAACAAAGTTAAAGAGGGCCAGGGAAAGAAAGGCTCCACAGAGAATGAATCCTAAAGAATGAGTAGAACACACAGAAGCAGAGATGTAGATGGGAATGGAAGATGGTATGAGCAAGTGTTTGGAAGCAGGATTATCTCCAACGTGCCTAAGGGTTGTGAGCAGACTGATGGAGAAGAGGGTTGGTGATGGAACTAGGAAGGTAGAACAATAGGTGGAAACCAGATTCTTAATAATTCATGAACTGGTGATTCTCACAAGCTGGCTCTGCCAGTAATGTCATCAAATTGAAGGCCATCAATGGCCTTAGCAACATCTGGACAAAAGACGTACTGATCTGATACAGACAGAATCCATATCAGAAAGTGTAGTTAGTCATCAACTTCCTCCTCAGCCAAGCTAAGAGAGAGGGGTTTTAGCCCCAGAGGGAAAAACAAATAAAAGAAATAAAGGCTTGCTGTAGTTCTTTAGCATTGACCAGTCTTTCCCACTCCTGTGTGACCACAGGGCAATAACTTGCATCTTGAAGTCATAGTGACAGCCATTCCCATAAGTTCTTTGGCGGTGCTTCTATATATCTCTTCACTTGAAAAATGGGGAAGACAGGAGGAAAGGAGGGAGCCTGGAATAGAGTTCTTTATAAGGAAATATAATATTGAACTTGAAAATGTAAATTCAGGCCATTTTGATCAAAACAAAGGAAGCACTAGTCATTATTCCTCCACAGTCTTTTCCAGTAATAGATGGCAGGCAGCTGGCCAGGGGGCCCTTAGAGGGAATCAGATTTATTTTTAGCTCAGTGGAAAAGGGGGAAAGATCCAACCCGTTTACCCCAGGGAAACTGCTTGCAAAGCCCTGGGGGCTGCTGCTCTGCGTTGGTGGCATTTGCTTCCTCCCATACACGTAGGTGAGATGACAGAGGTCTTCACCTGCTCCCAGCTTTATCACTGATGAGGGTACATTGTTTCTGTTTGGTACATCGGATATTTAGCTGCCGAGATTTGATATCTAAGCAATGCTGGTTACTGGTCTGTTGAAAAATCTGAGTATCTAAGGAGCTGTCTCTTCTATTATTATGCCCTTTCTTATTTTTCCAAGAACTCTGCCATCTTATTTTTTTCTGAGTCTCATTCACTCCTTTCCCTTTTTATCTTGTTGTAGAGAAAATAAATCAATGACACAGAAAATGAGATGTGTTGGTACTTTCAGATGACAGATTATCAAGTGCACTGATGATTTATTTGCAGTTCTTTTTGTTCCCAGGATGGATTCAACAAGGATTGGTTTGGTTCTCAATCTACAGATTTGACTTTCAATCCAGGCTCTGCCCTTACCAGCTGTTGGAGAAGGTCATTGGGAGATTGTGGCCACCAGTTGACTCTCAAGCTAGTCTCTGATGATTGGAGGCTCCTCAATTCTTCCTGGTCCTTGAACTGTGCCTTTTGCCCAACTTTCCCACAGTGGGTGCTATTTTCAAAGATGCAGCTTGGAGAGGGTAAGGTGTTGTTGAGACCATCTGGACAGTATGACTGAACACTGTTAAGACCCATACATAATAAACTCCTAAGATTGTGGAGGGCAAGTGTGGTGATCGATTCATTGAGTGGCCGCCCAAGACAAGCCTTGTATGTAAGTGCCCTGGCTTGGTAAAACCAATACCTACCAATCTGGAGTGGTCTGCCTCTTTCTTGGGTCTCTCCCTGCCCTTCCTGTATGGGGGCCAATTTCAGATTTCACCTGGGAAATTCCTGAATTTTCAAACCAATGCCAGCTCTGTGACTTTAAAACTGCACTTTGCAGTAGTTGGGACTGCTAGTTTGTGGGTCACCTGTGCCACTGCACTTATGGTCTATACATGCAGAAGAGGGCATCTTTGGCAAGTCACCTCTTCCCCTTGCCCTTCCAGCAACTGAACTGGGTATCAGTGTTACTTGGGAGAGGGCAAGAGAAGCAATGATGGTACACTCCTCCAATTGGCACCTGAAAGTAGGCAGGATGGGCAGCTGCTTACCTGATGCAATCAGGGGTCACCAGAGGACTTCCAAATGCCTCCCTCATTGGCCTGCCCTTCAGAGAGCAGAGTGACTAGAATAAGACCCCTCCCTGTGAGGCCAACATGTTACCTGTAAAAGGATAGCACATTAACTATACATACTCTTGCCAGCATTGTCTGTCATGGTAGCTAACATTAGAGATACGGCTACTGGGAGAAGAGAACATAGTATGCATAAGTTCTGTCAGTGACTAAAGCCAGACGACCAGGAAGCAGCATGAGAGCTGCAAGTGTCTGTAAAAAGGTGACGAGATGAAAGGTCGGAAGATGACCTTGCAGAAGACAGCTCCTTCCATGCAAATGACTCCCATTTCACTAGTGACTGATGAGTAGTTACAAGGCCCGCGTGTCCCATTTAGAGCCTTTCTTCTGCCACTTTCCTTAGTCCAGCACACTTTGAAGTTAAAATAAGCCGCTTTCATTCACTGCTCACCTCCTATGTCCCTTGCTCCCTGCTGCTTCTGCTAGATATTTCTGGGTTTTCCTGTCCACCATGGGGCTAGCGCAGAAACATAAAAGCACTAGACATGAGAGAGAGAGATGATCAAATATCCCCAGGGACAGACAACCACGCATGAGAGCAGAGGTGTTGGGGGTAGAGAACATCGAAGACAGTGGGGAAATAAACATTTATAATGCAACAGTGAAAACCTCCATCTTGAAGTCAAACAAACGAGGGATTCAAAATTTTACAAGAAGCCCCCACAGCCACAGAGATCTAAAATCCTACCACCTCGCAAACCCTGACAGCTGGTAAATCGTCACAAGACCCATGCATGGATATCTCATTGTAAGGAAGTTCTTCCTTATGCTCCCACGGTGTAAAAATAGAATGTGATATCCATGTTTTTCATTTTCCATCTAATATAAAATTTAAAGGGCGAAAATAAACAACAGTATATCAGAAGGCCACTTGCAGAGTGCTGTTCATGAGACTTTAGCTATAATAAAGATGCTCACTTTATCTTGTTTATGCTGATGTCCAGCAGTGTTGCTAAGGTTTATATTTAGAACCCTTTAAATCCAGAAAGAAATGACTGGAAAGCTCTGCTTCCTCCAAACCACTTTATCAGCTCAAAATATTACCTGTTTATTCAACTCTATTTCCCTCGAGTAAAGCTAAAAATGCATATGTATATAACAACGAAGAACCTTTAGTTCCATATCTGAGTACATTCAGCTCCAGAGGATTCTTCACAAAAAAATTATGACTAATAAATATACTTTATATAGTCTGGACAAATATCTAAAATAAAACAGAATTAAATGCATCTTGTTATTAAAGGGTCTTTTTAAATTTATTAATAAACATTCTATCTTGTTTCCCAGGCATTTTATTATATTGCTCTCCACTTTTAGAAAGTTTCAACATATATTTTCCTGTCAAAAACAATATTTGATTTATGAGAAAGAAAAAAAGAAATCTTGCCATTTGTGACAATATGAATGGACCTTGATGGTATTAATAAATGGAATGATTTGAATCATTTTTAAAATTCAATTTTAACTTATTATTGGTATTATTACTCTGCATTTGTTAGTGGTTGTTCCAGGGACAATAGTATACATCCTTAACTTTTCGCAGTCTATATAAAGTTAATATGTATTACTTCATATAAAACATAGAAACCTTGAAATCATATGGGTTTCTTTAATTCTGGGAAACTGAATGCTATAGTTGTATTTAAAATGTATTTAAGTACATTTTAAAATCACAAGACAATGTTCTGATATTTTGTTTTAAGAAATCCTATTTATCTTTTTAAATTAAATAGAAAACAACAGCTTTCTATTTACTAAGATATTTACCATTTCTGATACTCTTTATTCTTTCCCGAAGATCCACATTTTTTCTTTTGTCATTTTCCTTCAGGCTACAGAAATTCATTTAGCATTTCTTGTATTGAAAATGAATTCCCTTAAGATTTATTTAATCTGAATTTATTTTCCTTATTAAAAAAATCTTTTTTTTGTTAGATATTCAGTTTTAGATTGTAACATTGGTTGTTTTTTTTTTTCCCTTTTGGCATTTTAAAGGTATCATTCCGCTTCTTCCAGTCTTTCTATTTTCTGATGAGAACTCTGGTTCCTCTCTATATAATGTGTCAGTTTAGAGATTTTCTTTTTCTTTGTTTTAAAATCTGTCTACTATAATGTGACTAGGCATGATTTTCTTTATATATATATTCTATTTAGGGGTTTCTAAGCTTCAATTAATAATTTTTTGTCTTTCAACAAATTTTGAAAAATTGGAGTGATTTCTATTTCCCTGTGTTCAATTTCAATGCTTTTTTCCCCCTCAATTTTCTTCCTTCTGCCTATTAAGTTCATCCTTTTTAAAAACCTCAGGTATTCTAGTATTTCCATTTGGTTCTTTTTGTACTTTCTATTTTTTGTGCTGAGAGTATTTGTCTTTTCACTTGTTATAAAAATATCTTCCTTTTCTTCATTAGACATAATTATAATAGCTAATTTGAAGTTCTTTCTGATAAATCCAACATCTGGGTTATCTTTCAGTTTATAACTTTATATTAACTTTTGTGGGTGACATTTTCTTGTTTTTGTTTTTATTGTTATTGTTAAATCATTTTGGATCATATCCTGGGCATTATGGATGTGATATTGTTGAGATTCTGGATTTTGACATATTTTTTTGAATGTGTTGATTATTTTGTTTTAGTGGGCAGAGACATGGTTATACTCAGACAATAAACTTGTTTCACCTTAGTTATCCTATATCATGCACACAGGCTGTCTGTAAAACCAGAAATTTCACTCTTGCCTTTTTCCAAGTTTTGACTCTTTTCCAAAATCTCCCTGCTTTTGATCACTTTCCAGAGCCTCTATGTAGACTTTTTTTGTGTGTATTTTGCTCAAGTCGATAAATGTTCATCTGTGGGAGTGTTGTACAGTTAGTTAGGAGCTTCCATCATCCTACTGGAAGCAAAACCCCTGTGGGGATGCTCTTAAAATATCAAATAATCCCTAGAAATGGTGTGTAAATGTGTGGTCGGGAAGGGAGTAGGAGAATTTATGTCACAGTCATAGCAATAATGTGAGAATCTCTATGAAGGTGGTAAGAAAATACCAAGATCAAGGGGGAAGAATGCTTTCTGAGGGTATCCAATGCCCTGCTGATCAGTCTGTTTTCATGCCCCAGCCATATGATTACTTCTGGAACAACTTAATGGTATTGTTCTCAGTTAAAAGAAAATGAAGCAAATGTTGGTGTTTTATCCAACTTCCAAAAGCCCAACACTTGCATTTCTTTGCCTCCTCTGTCCATACGCACAGCAGACTGGGAGAGATTAATTACTAAAGCTTCCAGGAGCAGCACTAGCATACTGCCTTGCCTGAGTGTACAAGCACCCCTGGGGCAAGTTAACTCTGAAACATCTGCTCCAGACTGATGTTTCCCAAGCCATGCAGTGGTGAGGTAACAGTTTTTGTTTATTTCTGACCAATGTTTTCGCAAAACACCATAAAAATCAATATGTATATTATGACGTGTCAACTTGCTATACGTTTATACACATTCAAGCTCAACTACTGGATTTATCTAATTTAACAGGTATAGACAGATGATTTGTGAAATAACTCAGCTACAGTTTCTCGCTGTAGTAACTGGCTTCATAAACATACCTTTGGTTGGTTTTATTTCCTTACCCGTCTCACTTCTCTACTGTTTTTCTGGGATCACCTCCCAAATAAATTACTTGTTCTCAAATGCTTGCCTCCGGTCTGACTCTAGAAGAATCCAACCTCAGACATGAGAAAACTCAGCTAAAGTATCAAATATAACACTAATTGAAGTGGTTAGTACTGAGTCAATAAACAAATGTAAATGTTCTCTTTTACTCAATGAAAAAGAAACTCAGAAACTTTAGATGTTAAACCAGTGCCTATCCTCTCTGAAGCTGAAAGAAGAAATGAAAAAACAAACGTGACTCAGACCCATAATTTCATCCCAAACGGGAAAAATCTGGTCTCAGGATTCTGATTATTATATGCTGCTATCATCTAACTGGTGAAAGGATGCCATTTTCTTTGTGAATCATGTGATTTGATGATTTCTTTCATAGTGTCACAGTAGGCCACCAAAACAATAACTATTTTTTTTCCTTTGGCTTAAGTAGTGACTTATAATTGGACCTGAAATGTTTCTATATCAGTTAAAATAAGCACAGTCCCTTCCTTTTTGTCCTAAAATGACCTCCTTTAACCTGGTGCTTAAGTATAATGCTTCAGTTGGGTTAGAATAAGCTTAAGGGGCAGAATACAAAAACATAATTACATTGGAGTCTGCGTTTTTAAAGGAAGAGTGCTCAGAATGAGTTGTTGGCATGGAAGATACCTTCTTTTTAGTCATAATGTGTCTCCTATAGGAAAATTAAGCAAGACTTTAGCATCAGGTACTGGACAGTATATGGCTTTTGAGCGTTAATCCTGACTGCTCTGGCTTGAATTCTGGTTTTGCCCATTACTAAGTGTGTGATGTGTGCAACTTCTATAATGGGCTTAGTGATTATATCTATCTCTTAGGTATGTTGAAATTTAAATAATATAATGACGTATTTGAAAATATCTGGCTCAGTTGAAGAGATAAAGAAATAAAAAAATATTTCAATGCATAGTTATATTCTGAATTTTATAGTTGGGGGGAAAAACATATGAAAGAAAAAGTATCTTATGTTGCTGGTCAGGGAGGGTGGAGGGAGTGGTAAGGAGTAGTATTCCAGTAAAGGTGAGGAGAGTCTACTGTTGTTAATCACTGTTCTACCAGATATAATTTGTCAGTCCAAATACCCCCTTCTCTGTCAACAGGAAGGGACCTAGCTCAAAGGGAGCACGGTGCATTGAACAGGAACCTCTCTGGCTTTCTTTGTGCTCTGTGGAATGAAATAAAGCTCGAGAAAAAGAAAATCAAAGTAATGTCTGCTGCATAGGAGGCCACAAGGACACTCAATGTAACCATATCATAAATCATCAGAGAGAGATGCCAGGGAAGAGCTATGCTTCTAGGACAGTGTGCCTCGTTTAATATATATAATGCAGCCATAATAGCGACTCTTTAGTTCCCCCTTTGCTTTGTTCTGTGGTAATTGTCCTTCTGCTGAACCATTCATCTCTTGCCGAGTTGTCTCCTGACTAGCTGTGCACAACTGGCTCTGAGTTATGGGTTCTCAGCCTGGAAACCCTACATTTTGGTTTGGTAGCGTTCAAAGTTAAAGTGAAGAGCAGCCAAATATAGAAGAAAAATAATGACCCTTAGAAAAGTTGGTGGGATAAAAGAATGAATGTTGATTAAAAAAAAAATACCTTCACTTCCTGCTGTGTTTCTTTAGTAAAGAGTAAATAACTGAAAACTAGTTTTGAAGTAAATGAAAAAGGATATGAGAATAGTGATGTAAAAAATCATGAGGATGCTTGGCCAGTGTTGCCCAGTGGTTGCGCATCAACCTATGAACTAGGAGGTCACCCTTCGACTCCCGGTCAGGGCACGTGCCCAGGTTGTGGGGGTGTGTAGGAGGCAGCCAATCGATTATTCTCTCTCATCATTAATGTTTCTATCTCTCTCCCTCCCCCTTCCTCTCTGAAATAAATAAAAAATATTTTTAAAAAGTCATGAGGGTGCCAATTTAAGAGCCCAAATATGGTATATTACAGTCCTTCCACTTTCATAAATGGGTCACAATGAGATCTTCATAGTGTAGTTTGAATCCAGAGATTTAAAATAATCAAGTATATTTTCACCTGAAATTTTTGTCCTAAAAACAATATGCAACCTACAAAATTTCTTTGGATTTGACACATCCATTAGGACTAATAGTCACGAAGCTGTCCTCATGTTTGTGGCTGAGTCTCCTGGTGATCTATTCATACACAAAAGAGATTAACAGACTTAGCTGAGGTTTTGAAAGAGAAAAAATGAACAAAGTGCAAAGGCGCAAACCAAAAGAAAGTTGTGAGTGGGTGAAAACAGAATAAGTGGCATTAGTATTCATTAGTATACCTCACACTACTTACACATCCTTTGGAAATAAACACACAGAGAAACATTTCAATAACACAAGGGATCCAGTGTAAGCCTACAAAAGGAAAAAATTAAAGCTGAGAACAGAAAGCATTACAAGAGGATTAGGTAAGCACCTGAAGGTAGCAGGTTAGAAGCAGCAGGTCTGATAAATACCTTTCTTGTTGAAGTTGCAGTCAAACTTTTTCTGAATTTGTAGCTACAAAAGCAAGATAGATCTCTTATTTCCCTTCACAGCAGGGTGTGTGATACAAAGATAAAACCCAACTTTTCCGGGACTTAGAACACACGCAGTCCGACCAAAGCATTCACTTTGCCTTCCAAAGGACCAAGGCAGCAGCAGCAGAACACAAAGCAACGCTGATGATCAGAGGCATTCCAGTTCTCTTTAACATTCATACAGCAGCTCCTGAATTCCTGGCCATTTAAGTGCGTCCATCCACATCTTCTTTTTCTGTCTGGATGGTAGCCAGGGGAGAAAGGGGCGAGACTTAACACCATCAGATGTTTACACTTGGCCTCCTCACTTCTCCTTCTAAAGGACACATCAGGACTCATAGTTGGAGAGTTAGTGAGGATTCCTTTTGGCCCTTGAGGATGGAGGCAGAGCCCCGGGCCCTGTTACAAGCAGCTTGCCGAAAGTCTCTTCCCGTCAGCTATTGAATATTGGGGGACCAAACAAAAAAATTCCCAAGTGTACAAAGCCCCCTTGGATGGCAGGTACGGCCTTGCATGCCACTGAAATCTCTCCAATACTTTCAATCGCATAACTTCACACCACAAGTTTGCATTTGCTTTCTGGTGTTGACAACATGGCCATTTCCAACTCCACCCAGAATCATCTTTCATATAGGCTTTATTTTCTGGCATATCTTAGATACAGTGACATTTATGTAGAGAGAAGATCAATTCATGCAGGTAGGAATCAAAGTTCATGGCTGAGTGGATTGCTTTTCAGTTCACAGTCTACAGTTATTCATGAAGTCTCGGTTCCATTCTCAACTGAGATCTGCAATGGAGTGGGTGCTCCTGCACAGTGGACCTGTCCTTTTCATTCCCCGTAATGGTCCTGGGATCAGAAAGCCAGCATCCCACACACCTTTCCTCCAGTTTCTTTGGTCACATGTAGCTCCACAGCCCGGGGAAGCCAGCCATGCGTAGCACATTCAGCCTGGACTGGAGATTCCTGTCAGAATGCCCAGGGTTAAGGTACAGAAGATTTGGTTCAGCGCTTTAGCATTTCTCTCCTCATATTTACTCACTGAGTTTAGCAGGAACCTCCTCCTTAAAAAGTTTACAGAAAATAAAACAAACAAACAAAAAAACAGCTGAAAGCCCAATGCTTCTGGTGTTGCTCATTTGCTCACATACTTTTTATAAATTTCCACTCAAAGTGCTAGTCCAGACAACTATGACGATTAAAAGAAAGTTACACCAGCCTCTGCCATAGAGAAGGAACTAAATGATTGAAATGATAATATGGACATCCAATATAGAAAAAAATATATAAGAAGACAGCATAACTGTGGCCTAAGAGGATTAACAGAGGGAGAGGTTGATGTCCCTGTCACTAGTCAAAAAAGTTGGGGGGGGGGCGCTCCAAAGAGGGTATAGATTGGTGTGAAGGTCTTTCAGTTAGTGGTGTGAGAAGTTTGGTGGTGGACCATCATGGGCTTTGAGGTTGCAGAGTTCAAGTTCTGACTAAGTCATGTCCTGGACAGGTGATTGTTTATAAATTGCTTAACCTTCCTAATTTATTAATCTGTAAAACTGGGATGATAATGCTTACTGCATGTGTAGATGTGAGAAATAAAGATGATGCATATATGTTAGCTAGGATTATAGAAATGTTAGCAGAACAGAGATGATTAAGACCTAAGCAGGAGACACATGCTCGCCATTTAAGAGTGAGCCTCAGCTATCCAGCCAAAGATTTTGGATTTGGAGAAGGGACTCACCAGGAGTCACAATTATGTGGATAATATAATGAAAGAAATGTTTTCATTCCTCCAGTCAAGAAGGTTTGACTGGAGGAATGATTAATGGTATCCAACCTTTATGAGCACTTAACTACATACCAGACACTGTTTTAAGCAATGTAAGCATTATGTCGTTTACAACACTGACAAGGAGGAGCAGAGTGGCTGATGTGGGGAAAGCTAAGAGGCAATGGGAGGAATATGGTGGTGAGGGAACTAGGAACTTGAGTATTACGGTGGCTATACATATAGATCATGATGAAGAAATATAGTAGACCCCTTGGGGACAAAAAAGAGGAAAAGGTCATATTAATTGATACCATAAGGCCAGAGAGCATGATTCCTCAATTAAAATGAAAAGTCATAAAAGACAGAAGTTGTGCCTAAGAGAACTTTCCACTCAAAATTCCCTTTTCTTGTCAACCTTGTTTTATTTCTTCAGGCCCCTCTACTCGCTAGCTTTTCAAGCATCTTTTTGTGCGGCTGCTGGAAGGAATCCTGCTGAATCTCTTGGTTTTTTTGACAATGTACACATGTTTCAAGACCCTTTGCTTCCCCCGCCCCAGTTGTTGATTTTTTCAACTCACCCCAAAACACCTGACACAGTAGCTCTTTTGATTTTTCAACTTGCACTATATCTTCAAATACTAATTCTACAAAGTATATGTGAAAACTCTAAAGAGGCAAAAATGCTACAGAATGCATGTGACTTACTGGGGGGGAAAAATCTATTAAACTAAGATCATTCCCAACTTCACAGAATGAGAAATAATTGAAGTGTGACACTACACTTTAGAAAGAGAGTGGGAATCTTTTTTTCTGAGCTGAGAGACATTTTGGGCTTCTCATGCCACAATAATTATTGAATAGAAAAGTCATAAAGGGCTGAAAATAGAGGTTTGTTCCTGGATGTGTGACAGATCCTTCCTAAATGACAGGATGGGTCATAATTTTAATGAACATAGTGACACACCCATCAATTATCGCTGGATGTGAATGTGTCAGTGTGAGTATGAAAAAACTGGAAAACAAGTAATTTCAGCCAGTGTTGTATTCCTACATCTCTGTCAACAGTTGTCAAGAATCTAAATGACCCAAACTAGATAAAATTAATTATATGTATAAGAAGAACCTCACTTGCATATTCAAAACATCTTGAGCTTAGAGACATACGGATAAAATTACAGAACATCCCACAGTGAAATATGACACTGAAGTACAGTAATAGAGAAAGACGGGGTGAGGGGTATGGGACACCTTGAAATTCAGATCTACAAAAGTTAAAACTACCAATGGAAGCTGTGTTGTCATGGAAATCTGATGCAACTGAGGGGCCTGAGAAAACTACTGCTTAGCTGAATCATCACATAGTAAGACACCATTCAGAACAAGCGGTATTGTCTGGCAGATAACTCCAAGAAATCAATAATTGAGTTAGTCAGAAGTCTAAAAAATTAAAAATGAAAGATCTGAATAATCAAAGTAAGGAAATGAGAATTTGAGGGGTCACAAGTAGAAAAAAAAGGAAATCCTGTTCAGGCACATGTAGAGTTGAATGGGGGTAAAAAGAGTCAAGAAAAGAGTAATTAGGAACTTCTTGGATGTGCTGATAAAATTAAGGATAACATTTAAGTGACATTGAAAAAGAAGAAATTGCAAAGCAAGTGAAGAACATGCTTTTTGGAAGCAACCTAAGTGTCAGTCAATAGATGAATGAAGAAAAAAGTGGCCCTGAGCATGTGGCTCAGTGGATAGAGCGTTGGCCTGCGGACTCAAGGGCCCCAGGTTCAATTCCAGTCAAGGGCATGTAACTTGGTTGCGGGCACGTCCTCAGTGGGGAGTGTGCAGGAGGCAGCTGATCGATGTTTCTCATTGATGTTTCTAACTTTCTTATCCCTCTCCCTTCCTCTCTGTAAAAAATCAGTAAAATATATTTAAAAAAGAAAAAAGTGGTGTGCACTGGCTAGTGTGGTTGAAATATTGCCCAGTACACTGAAAGGTGGCAAGTTCAATTCCCAGTCAGGGCACATACCTAGGTCCCTGGTTCAATCCCAGGCTTTTTCTCTCCTCTTCCTGGCCCCTCATCTCCTTCCTCTCTGGAATCAAAGAAAAACATATCCTCAGATGAGGATTAAAAAAAAAAAAGAAATGGTGCATATGTACAATGGAATATGATTTAGCCATAAAGAAGAATGAAATCTTGACATCTACAACAGGATGGACCTAGAGGGTGCAAAGTATGATATGGGTATCTATACAAAGACTAGACTTTCACCTCTAAAAACCTAAGTTCCATGGTGATAAAAACATGATTTGTTGCTGTTTTTGCTTCCTTCAATATGCTTTTAAAACAAAAAGCGGATATTTTTAAATTAAATTATGCTAATTTATTCCTGTTCACTTACATAGAATTTCTTTAGAATTAAGTGGCAACATTACAGCATGTTTTCATGAATAAAAAGAAGGGATATGACTTTAAAAATTCCAACGCAACTCACTTGATTCTCTTACTAAGGAGGTGGTGGCATATTTTTCCATTACTGGAGATCTAGGTTCCTCCAGAGAAGCAGGCACTCTTCAGGCCTCTCCCATTTGATGGAAACTCATGAGGTTCTCATATAAAACTGATGCAGAGAGAAAAGTGGATCTGACAGATCCTACCTCAGCCTTTGGCCATCACTTGCTCTCCATGACCTTTGGTGTATTTCTCAACAAGAACAAACCCATTGTGGCATCCTGTTCATGTGGAACAAACAGTCTTTAAGAAGAAAATTTATCCTGGGAACTACTCTGTTTCCCCTCAACTAAGACATCTCCTGAAAATAAGACCTACTTACAGTTTTGCCTCTCACTGAAATATACTGCATCCCCCCGAAAATAAGACCTCTCCGACAATAAGGCTTCCCCTGAACATAAGGCCTCCCTGATAATAAGTCCCCCCGAAGCTACCATAACTCTGGGCTCCGGGACATAGCAGCGGGCGCCGCCACGCAGCTCACTGTTGGCCGCAGCATAGCCACAGCAGACAGGAAGTGCGAAGTCTCTTTTAATCAGAGAGCCCGTGCCACCGCCAGGACAAGCTGCCACCTGCTGCTCTCTCTGCCCTGAAGAATCTGGCTAACGCACAGTTAGACAGTGAGTTGCGCGGGGCAGGAGTCGGGCACATTGTGTGGACACACAGGTAATAAATTTCCTTTTTTTTTTTTTTTTTTGTTCAACAATAAATGTGTATCGTATTCTTCTTCGTGGAAAAATAAGACATCCCCTGAAAATAAGACCTAGCACATCTTTGGGAGCAAAAATTAATTCACTGTGTTATTTTTGGGGAAACAGGGTAGGTAATGGATTGATTCGGGGTCCAAAATGCTGGGCTGTACGAAGCCCCGCAGCTCACTGCAGTGCTCTTGGCTGAACCTATCAATTAGCAGGACATGTTCCTAGGATTTTGTGTTCTTTGTTTTCTATAGCTTCCCTCCTACTCCCCTCTCCATCCACCAGGCTCTCCCATGAGCTCTAGAGTAAGCTTCTTAGAACAGAACTGGGAAAAAAACAAATATTTTCCTCAAATTAATGGCACTACTGCTAAATGGAAGTGATTGAACACAGCTCTTTGGGGATGGATATGCCCCCTTTTCGATTGAGACAGTTTGAAAATTTGGTAAATTCTAGTCATCTCTAAAACATGATCTTGATACCTTGCAATTCATGGCACACAGCTCCTAACGGGATAAGTGAGGCCCCATTATGACTCATCTTGCTGTGGAGGGGTCATGTCACAGACAAGGCCACACAAGGCAATACTTAAAGCCACTTGCAGAATAGTGATTTGGGATAAATGAGAGCAAAAAGGGGGGTGTCCAAGGGGACCAGGGAAGTTCTCAAGGAAATTCTGTAAAAGCCATTTACTGAGCATCAGCTGTGCTCCAGGCCATACACTGAACTCTGGGCTTGATGCTAGCATAAATAATGCGCAGTCCCTCCCTAGGAGGTGCTTAGGGCTGAAATCAAGCTTTTTATTCCTCCCAGTTGAAATTTTGATTATGAATACAGTGGCATACATTATAACCTCTGAATCGATAACACACCTTGTGTATAACCATGCAATCATGAGAATCTGCTTTGCTCCCTATTCACTTTGTAGTTCTTAAAATAATATTGGTCACCTCAGATGTTTAAAAAGGATTTTTGAAGTCCCGATAAATGATTCCATTCTTAAATCATGAGTTACATGAGAAATAAATGCAAGTGTTTCTATACATTGTATAGACACCAAATTTAAGATGATAATTTCTTGTGAAGAGTTCAGATCTTATGGTTAAGGAATACAGGCTGCGCGTTTTTTTATCTTCTTCATTTTACAAGAGAAAAGGAAGATTGGCACACCGCAGGAGGGAAGCTCTTGCCTGCAAAGTCTTTGTTTTCTACCTGCAGGCTCAGCTTTGGCTTCAATAGAGTTCAAACCTGCAAGTGACAAATAGAACCCATGCAATTAAATAATTACTGCAGAGAAAAAGTGAAATGCTAGGCATCAACAGAGGCCAAGTCAGAATAAAAACTGCCTTCACTGAAATTATAAGGCGCATCCTGTTTCCTGTCATCAGATCCTAGCTAAGAGAAGAGACTACATCACAGAAAAAGCAAAATGAATAACACTCATGGTGGCCAGCCCTGGGCAGGGCATCTTAACAAGAAGCCAAAAAGCCACTTCATGGAGAAATTAAAGGTCCTCTTTACAGACTTTGAAGAGGTGCTACTAGTGTTGCTCTCTTTCTGACACACTTGTTCTCATCTCAAGAGTTCATTTCAATCCCTACTGGTACTCTCATTGTTTTTGTTCTTTGCCGAGAAAGCTGGATCGGTTAAAAGTCATTCGGGACTAAAGTTAAAGATGTTTTACCCCAAGTTTTTCCTCATTTGTCTCATGTTGTATTTTCTCTTTAGAAAGGTGTAAATGGTGAACATAATAAGACAATAATGAATTAGAATTATTACAGTTATGCTTTTCATTTTAAATGAGTATCAACTTTAAAAGCATAGAGTGGAATTTCTGGTTTAAAAATTGGAATCATAGGGGGGATTATTATTTTGTATAACAGCTTTGTTGAGAGACAATTTACATAGCATACCTGTTTAAAGTGTACAATTCAGTGGTTCATAGCATATTCACAGAGTTGTACAACCATCAACACAATCAGTTTTAGAACATTTTCATCATTCCCACAAGAAACTTCTCCATTAGGAGTCACTCTCCATTTCTCTACAACCTCCTCAGCTCAGGCAATAACTAATCTACCTTCTGTCCCAATAGATTTGCTTACTGGGCACATTTTATGTAAATGAAATCTTAAAATAAGTGATCTTTTATGATTGAGTTCTTTCACTTAGCATGTGCTTTCAAGATTTACCTATGTTATAGCATGTATCACTATTGCATTTGTATTACCCTATAATATTCCATTGTGTAGATGTACCATATGTTATTTTTAACCACTCATCAGTTAACACACTTTTGGGTTGTTTTCACTTTGGGCCTAATATGCATAATGCTGCCATGAATAAGTGTGGCTAATATTTTTTGTAGACACCTTTTAAATTCTCTGGGGTACAGATCCAGAAATGGAATTGCTGGCTCATCTGCTAACACTATGTTTAACCCTTAGAGGAACTTCTAGACTGTTTTCAAAGTGACTACACCATTTATATTCCCACCAGCAACTTGTGAAGATTCTGATTCCTCCAAATCCTTGGCAACACTTGTTACTATCTAACTTTTTTATATATAGCCAGCCTAGTGGGTATAAAGTGCTATCTCATTGTGGTTTTGATCTACACATTCCTGATAGTTGAGATTACTGCTAAAATGCATATTCCTTGGCTAAAACCTGACCCTGGATTAGAATCTAAGAATCTGAATTTTGCTGAGACTCATATCACTGGTTTGTTCACGCATAACATATACTTACTATCTCTCACAGTCCCCATGGGTCACATATTAGGGACAGGCTTGGTTGAGTATTTCTGACTTGGAATCTCATACCGTTCAATCAGATAGCAGTCAGGGTTGCAGAAATTTGAAGGCTTGATTTGGACTGAAGATCGACTTCCAGGGTCTGCTCATGGGCATGCTATTGGAGCAGCACAGAGGGCACCACACTCAGAAGTGTTTCATACCCTTGGCTTAATGCCCTCCTGCTGCCATCTGGAGATTCTTAATATCTTATCTTGGAACGTGTGCTCTGTAAGTAAAATCCAATGGGACAAGGGAGCGCGTGTGAGCAGAGGAGATGTGTATAATATCTGTGTCTGTGTTCCTTGGGTCTCCACTTCACATGATGATTATAATATCCATGAGCATAGAAGTCTGGAGGATCCATGAAGTGCTGGAGTTCAGTGAGACTCAAAGAAAGTACAAGGTAAGAAGAATGTTAGGATTATGACTGAGTACACAAGGCTGCTGACAGTCCAGAGAAGCTACACGTCCTGTTAGAACCAGACTTGCTATGAACACAGTAAAGACTATGTTTGACCTTGGAGGTGAAAGAGAGGAAGAAAGGATGGAGGAAGCCAGTGAGGTGACCAACAGCACGCAGTACATAATGGGGTCCCTCCCTGTTCCCCTTCAAGTCTCTGGAAAAGCTACTAAGCTTGACAGATGCTTTGCGTGAATGAGTCTTTTGTGTGTGTGTGTGTATGAAAAACCAGTGGAGGGGTTCAGTTTGGAGTATGGGTAGATATGGTGAGAAAGAGAGATGGCACAAGTGGGTGTAGGGAAAGATGATGGACTATCACTGACCATGGAATGGGAAGATCTGAGTTTGAATCAACTTTGAGATCTTCAAGGGACATGGAAACCTCAGTTTACATTTAGGATTTGTTTATAATTTCTGCACTCTGGATGTAATGTATAGTTTCTTGATTCTAAATAAGCAATGCCTATTTATTCTTTATCTCCTCTATTTAGACATCCTTGTGATGACAATTTTATGATATATACATCCTTGCATCTTTATGAGGCATGTAGACAAGATGCTTGTTTTCTAGACAGGAATAATTAGAATATCCCATATTCTGAATTAAGTGTGCCACATTACTTGAATCTCCACAACATCTCAGGTTTTGGCTGCTGCTCAGGACAGATCTGGGACAGGGAGCACAATGCTGAGCCTAACTGAAATCCACTGATCTCTCTACTTCAGTGTTAGTTAAACCCCAGGGATAGAGAGAAGGAGGAAATGTCACGGAGGCTGTGGGTAAGCTGCTAGGGACTAGCATCAACATGAAACGTTAGCAATTGAGGAATATAAGGCAAAAGGGATGAGGAATGGAATGGGCTGGTCTCTAGGAGCCATGGCTGCTAGGTCTTGGCATGGCTTGTCCTGCAGCCCTCCATCCTTCACTAATTGGCAGAATGTCTTTGTTGTTATGCTGGCTGCATTGAAAACCCACTGCAATAGTACACCTGCTTCTCAGAGCACTGGCTCCAACGATGCCGTGGCTCTTCAACCTTCATGGCCTTTACGCTCGACAAAAGGACAGTGTCCCGCCAGGCCAGCAAGCACAGGGTACAGTGATGCAAAGGCTCTTACCTCCACTCAATAGAGCCTTAGTTTGACAAGCCCTTGCCTTCGTTGTTTCAAATGACCAGCAGAAAGAAAACCACACCACAGCTCTGACCCAGGAGCTTTTCTTCTTGGACACAAATTGAAAGAATAAATTGCTTACAAAGAAAACTGTTCTTACAATTTATCTTATGTTTCAAAATCAGTGGATTGTTTGTGAAGGGGAAATATTCATGATTATTTTAACCTGTGTTACATTAAGATTATATATTTGGCTCTCTACATATTTTGAAGTTAATTATACATGTCCTGTAGTACCATATAACTCAACATGTACTATGGCTTCCAGATTCATCTACCTGATTGTTTACTGAAAGCTTCAATTTGGATGCCTGAAGGGCACTTCAAACTAAATATAGCCAAAACCAACTCTTAATGTCCCATATACACCTGTCCCACCCCATCTGGCTAAACCTGTTTCATCTCATTAAATGCTTTCTGCATTCATTCTGTCACTTAGGTCAACACCCATGATCAACCCATGATCGACTCTTCACTTGACCAACCTTTTGTCTGAAAGGATCCTCACAAGCTATCCACATGCCTTGCTCAATTTTGAGTCACTAAGGTCTCTGGTCAAATATCAGCTTATCAGGCCTTCTGTGACTACCCTATGTCCCCTGCCTTGTCATTCCTCTTCTCTTACCTATAGTATCTTTTCATAGCATTATCCTCATATGAGAAGTTATACTTGTTTATTTACTTCTTGTCTGTGTTCACTTACTAAAATGTAAGCTCTTTGAGGATAGGAACATTTTTTGCTCACTGCTGTATGTACAACACAGAAGGGTACTTACACATAAGAGGTGCTCAATAAATATTTGTTGAATGAAGTAATAAACAAATCAGTAAAACAATTGTTTGAATGTAGCTCCAAAAGATGATTAGCCAGGGGTTAGTATTAGCCTGGGAACACAATGAAGTGCTTTGAGGAGACACAACAAAAGAAATGCAATGGGAATCTCTTTAGAGGAGACTTGCATGATGATTTCTTAGAGTGTTTTCTCTCTTGTTATTCTTAAGTCTAAACAGAAAAAATACTGTACAATTCTGGTTAAGAAACATTTATTGAGCATCTGTTCTGTACACAGTGTCACAAGGAACATAAATGTAATGTAGACCTTTCTTTTTTTAAGGATATTACAATCTTATGCATTACTGTAGTGAAAAATCCTCAAATACTTATTCTTCTACTTAAGAAATGTAGCTTATAATTGAGTAATTACTTTGTTGTTATTATTAAAAAAATGAAACATAAAAGACAGCAACAAATCACCTAGAATATCAACAGAAATAGCCAATGTTATTGGGTGAACATCTACATAGAAGAAATCACAGAAGTTATACAGAAATAGGGAAAATAATCAGTTGCTAAAAAATGAGATGATGCTATACGTGGTGTTTTAAAAATGAGAAGTGATTAATGTTCCTTGATTCAACAGAATTTTAAAAAATGAAGTGAAACAGAATGAATTGCTAAGTTTTAAAGATTTTTATTTCATTTTATTAATTTTAGAGCTAGAGAGGAAGGAAGAAAGAGAGGGAAACACTGATTTGTTTTTCTACTTACTTATGCATTTATTGGTTGATTCTTGTAGGTGACCTGACTGGGAATCTAATCTGTAACCATAACATAATGGGATATGCTCTAACCAACTGAGCTACTTGTCCAGGAAAGGAATTGTTAATTTTTACAAAAATATTTCTTCACTATTCAATATATTGATTTCTAAAATACCCTTTTAAGTAAGAAATTTCCTCCACGAAGACCATGAAGATGTTATGTTGGTGTGTGTGTGTGTGTGTGTGTGTGTAGCTTATTCAGTTGTTGATGGTATCACTGGATGCCTTGCTATGAAACAGGGAACAGCAACGCTGCCACCCTCCCTCGAAACCTACTGTTTGGTTTTCTGTTTGTTTTCAGTATTTTTTTAATTAGAGTTCATAACCCTTGCGTTCTGTTTTTGACCACATTCTTCCTAGTGTTATTTTTAGTCCTATATTAAGATGGATTCAATGCTTTTTACAATGACCTTCCAATGGCTAAGTCCTTTAATTAGCTCTAGTTGTCTAGATTTTAGCATCAAGTAGACTTTTTCCACCCAAGAAAGGCTCATGGATGCTACTTTCAGACTTCTTTCTTATTTAAAAATGCCTTTTGTCTTTAAACTTGAGTGGCAATTTGACTGGGCTGAACTTTTCTTTCTCAAAGAACAGTATGGACATTGCTACACTGTCTCTGATACTGAATTCTGCTGTGAGATGTCTAAGGACAATTTGATATTTCCCCCTTTTGTTCCCTCAGAAATCTTTTTTTTTAACTTTTCAATAGCTTTTATTTGACAGAGCAGTTTCAGGTTTACTGCAAAATTAAGCAGAGTTCCCATATCCCGCCCCTTCCCCCGACACACACACACACACACACACACACAAATACACATATAGTCTCCCCACCAACCAACACCCCTGACCAGAGTGGTACATTTGTTGTAACCGATAAACTTACACTAACACACCATTTTCAACCAAAGTCCACAGTCTACATTAAGGTTCACTCTTGGTGTTGTACATTCTATGGTTTTGAACAAATGTATGATTGACATGTATCTACCATTATTTTCAGGATATATATATATATACATATCCTGAAACCTGGGGGAACTGGGATTCCCTCATCCGGAAGGTATGTATTGTTGGGTGACTATACGACTTGTATGGTGACAAATAATGTCACTCAACAGATTCTTTAGATATTTATGATAGAAATAATAGAGTTGACAGAGTGTCTTTCTATACTATAAAAATGCTATTTTAAGACTATGGTTCAGAAGATAAGGGAAGTCTTTTCTGATTAGCAAGTCTATTGTAGACTTTGTGATAGCAAGTCCACATATCTCCAAATAACAGCCAATAAAGAATAAAAATATTTTCAAAGCACAATAATGTCCTGGATTCCAAAATACCAGAAAATTATTTGTGGGAATGGGATGTCCTTGTTCACAGAGCAAAATTTCTTGACTTTAAATAGAATATCCTGTGTCTCCAAGGATACATTTCACTGAGAGTCCCTAATGCTGCTGTGGAAATTCAAAAGGACAATATAATTGATGGGTCCCTCAATTCAGTGTGTCACTTGTTACTACAATAATTACACTCACTGTCCTCCTCATATTCTTTGCTTTTCACCTTGCCTCAAACATCAGGATTCATGTTCGGTTTTCAAACTGATTTCATATATGAACTATGAAGGGAATCATTTCGTTTTAAGGCCTTGGTTATAGTTGCTTACAATAACACTGGTCTTTCTTAATTTTTCTTTCATTTAATCATTCTTTTAAGACCTAACATTATTATTCTATTTGTCATTACTTTTTGTACTATGTTATGATATCCCTTTATGACTTGCTTTCACATATCAAAAAGTATGTGATAAATCAAAAACCCATACTATAAAATGATAAAGCAACTCCCCTCTCCCCCTAAAAAACACAACCTAAAAAACACAGAAAATATGTGAGGCAGAAAGATAAACACATATATACAGGCTTCATGGTAATACATTTTGTGGATTCAGACCCTTTTTTGTAAGTAATAATGACCCTGAAATTAAGAAATAGCACACACACACACACACACACACACCAAAAAAAAATCAAAAGAAAAAAAATGGGCCATGAAATTTTATCCCCTATGATAAGGGAGAATTTCACATTAGTGTCTTCCAATGTATTATTTTTACCCTTCGGCTTATATGAGAATTACAGAGGCTAACAAGTGAATTGCTTTCTCTTGCTGTGATAAAAATTGAAGAGGAGCTGTGCGCAGAAACGTGTCTTAAGCTGTGACTGATGAAATGGCCTAAACCTGGAGATATCACTGACCATGGAACATAATGAAAGTCAACCTCAAGTTCTGAAACTAAGGCTAAGAAGCAAAAGGAAAGTCTTCAAATGAGATGTAACGTAAGGGTCGGTTTTGGTCATCTCTAAGGTGCACTATGTGAAGGGACATGCCCCTTTGCAGTGTTTGTCCTGATTCACTGTCATAGGTCATTTATTTTTAGGAGTCTTACACTGTATCTATCTAAGCATGTGATTCACTATATGGCAATTGCATTTCTGGATGATACTAATCCCCATTTCTGTCACTGATGTGGTTTACTGACCATTTTTATCCAACACTCTCACTTTTTATCTGACTGAAGGGGAGAACAATGGTAGTTATTCCAGGGAGTTGCAAGTAAAAAATAAAATTGTTTTAGCATATTGAAGCCAGCTTATGGTGTCCAGCATAAGCTTCCCAAATAATCATTCACTTTAAAGACTCAACCAATATTAAAATAGCTTATTTTTCTTGCTGCCTTTCCAGAATAGCTTTGGGGTGTTCATAAACTTTCAGGGCTAGCCCATTTCACGGAGCAAAGGGAAGGCCTTTCAAAGCAGTCTACACATTTAAATGAACATGGGCCTTCCAACTCCACAAGAAGCCACAGTTTTTTAGCTGGGACTTTATTGGTTTGTTTTATTTCCTTGTACAATTACTTTGGATTTTATTGAAATATTAAAACTGATAAGGAAAAACATTTGACCGAGAAAGAATATTGAAAAGTTTCACTGTATACTTCTTATTGGTAATACACCAATAGTCACTTACGTTTTTCACTGAGGGCATACAAAGACCAGGAATAAGACTCTTGAAAACACAACACTAGGTAAGTCACTATCCCCAGTCATAGGTGTCACTCTGGGGCAGATGGGAAAGTGAAGAAAAAGTAACTGAAGTTACTGAATTATCCCAGAATGGATTCCTTTTTCCCATAATAAGACATATGAAAGTTTAAAATAGAGATTAAGCCTGGCTGGTGTAGCTCAGTGGTTGAACATCATCCCATTCACCAAGAGGTCATGATTCCATTTTTAGTCAGAGGACATGCCCAGGTTGCAGGCTCAATCCCCAGTAGGGGGTGTGGAGGAGGCAGCATATAGATGTTTCCTTTTGTTGATGTTTCTCTCTCTTTCTCTCTCTCTCTCTCTCTCCCCCCCTTCGTCTCGTTCTAAAAATATCAATAAAAACACATTTTAAAAAATAAAGTAAAATAGAGATTAAGTTGTTACAGAAAAATAAAGAACATTTCCCCCCAGATGAGTGACCAAAAAATTTAATATCCACTACATTTTTCTTTCAGTTTGTGTTTTCATTATATATTATATATTGCTGCATAACAATTACCACCCAAAAGTGGCAGCTGAAAACAACTGTCAGCATTTATTTCACACAGTTTCTGTGGCTCAGGAAGTCTAGGGTGCTGGGTGGTTTTGGGTCAAGCTATGTCAGAATTCTGTCTGGAAATTCAAAGGGACAATATAATTGATGATTCCCTCAACTGATCTCTATTTTATTTTATTTTTTAAAAAATATTTCATATCACATATTCAGCAGTCATCTGAAGGATCGACTGTAGGTGGAGGGTCTGTTTCCCAGCCAGCTCATTCACCCACTGACAAGCTGCTGCTGCTGCTGGGAAGAGGTCTAGCTCCTTTCCCAGTGCACTCTTATGCAGCTGTTGGAGTGTTTTCACGGCATGTGACTGACTTCCTCCTGAGTAATTCCAGACATGGAAGCCCCATGTCTTTTTATCATCTACCCTCAAATGCCACACACCACCATTCCTACACTATCCTATTGGTAATAACTGGTCCGCCCCATGTAATGGGAGAGGTGAGGATTAAGGGTGGGGGGGGGGCAGGGTACACGCTACCACAATGTGCAAACTAGAACTACATATTGTTTAAAAGGCATTTCAGCAGTAACTATAAACATGGAAATGATATTTCAAAGAATGTGTGTTTAGGCTGTCATACCTAAGGACTCAGTTTTATTTTTTTTTTCCTGTAGGCAAAACATACTATGAAAAAAATGACAAGGTTTTCCATGGTATATAACCCCTTCTTTACATTCCACAGCATAGAGCAAATGTTTTCTACCAGCCCTGACATAATGCTAAAGCACAGATTCCCTGCTCAAAGTCACACAGTAGGTTAGAGAAGAATAAGGCTCTCACTGAAGTTATTTCATACACATGAAGCATTTCATCCACATTTTGTTGTTACTACAATAAGAGCCAACAAACTAGGAAAGATGAACATAAGCATCTGAGTAAAAGGAATAAATGTAATAGTTGCAACTGGTTAGCAACTACAAAATACAGACTACTTTTCCCAAGTGAACCAAGTGGTGCTAGAAAGAGAAGGAAAGAAGCCTACACCAAAGGCGGACTTCCAACATGGCCTTCTAGCTCACTCCCTTACTTTGGCAAATGAGGAAGCTAAGGCTCAGCATAAGTCTTTAATAGACTTATGCAAAACTGTGCAGTAGATTAATCAGTGATACATTCACAGGTAATTGTACAGGGCTGACCTCTTTCCTCTTAATTAAACTTGTATTTATACAACATCAAACAATAGGTCAAAAGAACAAAGTTGAGTTGAATCCGTTATGTAGTATCACCTAAATAATAAAAGTGATTGCTTGGTAGACTTCAGCTATTCACAATTTTTTAGAAAAATAAATTTTTTTCAGCAAATTTTGTTCAACAACTTATGAAGGCAACACAAATCACTAGATGAAATCTTTCTGACTCTACAACTTTAACTGAAGGTTAAGTGTTTCAAATCAAAGGAAGCTTCTGGCACTCTTACGATACTGCTATAGAACAAAATACTTGTAAAAATGCTTTTAGTTTTATATAATTTTGCATATAAAGGATACTTCTTTCATGCAGGAAGCACTGATCCTAGAAAATAATTTCACATTGTGCCAAAAACTCAGACCAGATGAAACCGTTATCCTCTGGCTGAATGTTTCTTTAGCTGGCATTGTGCAGTGCGTTTTAGGGATTGTTTTCCGAACTGCAGTGTGACTTACCGCCTCCTCTCAACTCTGCATTGTCTACTCCTCTTTGGGGTACAAAACTTTCTGATTGTCATAATTTTATTTTTCAAGCCACATTCCTCTAGAAAACATTCCTCTGAAAAAAACAATTGCTGTCAAAAGGCAAAGGATGCACTGTTTGTCTTGGATTCCAGTGAATGAAAGTAACTCATTATAGTCTATGGCTTGCTTGGTTTAGAAATGCCACTGCCTCACATGGCAACGGAATTAGCAGATGCTAAATGGCAATTATTAGTTGCTAGGACAAGGTGGAAGAGATTCTTAGACTAATTGACTAGCAGATGTGAAAAATAATGGGCTCTGTAGATGAAGAAACAGAAAAATGATTCACTGGCACCCAAATTTCTTTACAAAACAAAACATTTACTGAACACCTACCAGCGGTCGTGGCTGGTGCCGTTGTTAGGGGTTCACAACTGAGTTTGGGTTTTAGGGCTCAAATTCTATTTCTCACCTCTTCTACCCTCCAGGTTCTGTTTTAAATGTATTAAACACAGAAGAAAAATGACCAAATACCTGAGCAAACAGTCACTAATTGGGGCTCCTCTAGAAAAGGCTTTGCAGCATGGCTAAGGTAGGCCAAGAGGCTTACGTAAGCCTCAGCCTATACTAACACCCACTAGCCTCTGCCCCACGGAAAGCCAATTCAAAACACACCCGCCAGTGTCAATGACAAGGAAACAAGAAAGGACTGAAAAAACATCATATTATTATCACCAGTGCCTACTGCTTAGCTGCCAGGCTGCCACCCCCATTATCTGGGCTGTTGAAATGATAGGAGGCTGTCGTGTGAGGTGAAAACAAGCAAAGAATAAAGGGCTTGGCTTCCTCTTGTGCAGGAAAGACCCTGGTCCAACCTGCCTCTGCACGGTGGGTCAAGAGCCCCGCCCAGGTAGTCCTACTGTTTGAGAACAAAAAGTCCAGGGGAAAATGGAGGAAAGAAAACTATATGCAAGGGGCCTGCCCTGAGAAGACAGTCGTCATTGATGCTCTTCTGCTCTCTATGCAATGACCCCTCCCCCCGCTCATTAGTGAACTGTAACCCAAAGAAGGTCAGGTTCAGACAAGGAAAAACCCTCCTCTCTGGTGAGGAAGTTGGGTTGTGACCACTGAGATTTCCTTCTATGTGCCTCTGACCGAGGAAAAGAAGGTTGGGAAGAAATTCTGTTGTCCTTTGGGCAGAGGCTAAATCTGAGGGAGAAGTCCCCCTTACTACTAGGTATCAATGTGCCTCTTAAGGAATTTGGAATCAGAAAGTGTGATTCAAGCCAAAGGCCATTACCGCCACCACTGCTACCACCACCGGCGCCATCACCTCCATCACCACCACAACTTAGATAAACGTCGGCGGTTATTTATCCCCTAGAAATCTCAGTGCCCTCTGCAAAATGTGTCACTCCCTACTACCTGTGAGTGATAAAAGGCATTCTCCCCTAGGTTTACCCACGGAATTCTCTGGCTCAATCCTGAGTAGGCCTGGGAGTCTCGTAGGTTTCCCATGCCCTGAAGGAAAAGGTAGGGTGCAAAGGAAAGTATCTAGAACTACTTTTATAGCTTGAACTCCGTGTGCCGGGGGTGAGATAATGACTTCAGGGGGCCCACTGAACCACATTTATTTCTAGGTTCTCCTGGGATTTCCCAAGATTGGCTTCTACCTCAATCCCTTAAATGTGTTCCAGTTTTCCCAAGCTGAAGCCTCTATAGCTGAGGCATGACTCTTCCCCTGGCTCAAGGAAAGGCCTGTTTTCCCTTGCAGTTGTTGACGGGGTCTCATGGCAAAGACAAGGCTGCTGGCTGGCTAGTCATAACAGTGTCCGTGTCTGCCAAGAAATGTTGGGAGCATCCCTCGACTCTCAGCCCCACGTTCACCACACCCTTGGTCTCATGTCACGTGCACTATGAGTTAGCGTCTTTGGGAGCTAGCTGCTTACCTGGGTTGGCCCTGTTGGCTCTGACCCACATGTTTCCAGCTTCCTCTCCGATTTCTACCCTTCTGCTATTGAAGTCACAGCATGTTTCCTGTTTAGGGCTACAGTCTCCAACCTACAGGGGTCCACAAAAGTTCTTTACGTTGCAAAGAACCCAACTGCCCAGTCAGAGGTGGAAAGCGGTGGTTTTAATTAGGCGATACTCTCTAATGCAGTATGGCTAAAAAATGTGTAAGACTTGCTTTAAAGAAGGCATTTTCTACCAGGAATGTCTTTATACATCTCAACAGCAGGTCTAGGTCTTCTTTCTAGTAAACCTTCCCAAGCAAAGATCTTGGTTACTTTCTTTGTAACAAGTACCTATTACATATCTCTATTGCTTCACTGTTAATATCATATTGCAACTGTAAGGTTAAGTCTTTTCTCACTTTTGTTGCAAGTTTCATAAAGGCCAGGACCCTAAATTAACTATCTTTGTATTCTCAGTACTTAGTATTATGCCTGGGAGAGAGCAGGCCTTCAATAAATGTGATGTAGATTGAGTGCATGGATGGATGAATGGGTGAATAAATAATGAATGAGGAAATGCTACAGTTGGATTGGGGTATCATGGCACATAAATATAAAAGATCACTACATGTCCATTCCAAAGTATCACAACACTTTGGGAGACCTTTGACAAATCTCAATTTATAGGGCAAGGTGGAAGTTCTGAGACACATTTTACATTTCTGAAATGGGGAGGTGACGCTCAAGCCTTGTCAGCCAGGAGGCAGTGGGACATGGTTGCCATGGTGTGCTCATGCATCCCGAGTAGTGGAGTGGTATTGGTGGTTTGGGATAGATGCATGAAGTGGATGGCGGATGGTTTTAAAGAAATGTGACATCACCAACATCCTCAACACCACAATATATGGAAAATCACAGTATCTCTTTCTTTGAGTTGAACTGATTTCAGAAGAGACAACATCTGAATATAAAGTTTTAGAAATGCCTTAAGCCATTTAATTTGCTTATGTTTTCCTTTTAAAGGAATGCACAACACTGCTATATCATAATAATCTAGGTCTAAATAACTCTAAGATAGCTCTCTCAATACGAAGAAAATAAAAACCAAGAAAAACATTATGTAAATCTAATTGATAGCATTTTTTTTTCCTTTCTCAGCAACCTTTAAAGTAATGGTGGTTCTTACAGTCGGTGACATTATATAATGAAATATGGTGTATTTGTTGTAAAATCAGTGAGTATTTTTCCTCTTTGGGAAAACAAATGGGATTAGTAAATGTAACTGTTATCTCTTTTACTGAAGTAAAGGCACAGGGAGATCTGCGTGCACCTTTCTCAGAAAGATACATTTCACACTGTCGCAATAAACAGAATGCATGATGCTTGCAAATTCCTGGGGAGACATTTCTCTATTCAAACTGAGGCTTTGTTACTACTTAAAACATGAATATAGAGAGGGACCTGCACAGGGAAGCCACATTAAAAAGAGTCCATATGCTTTTGACAGCACAGCCAATCAGTTCCGCCCGCCACACTCCCCACCCTAAAAAAGATTTAAAGAAACCCGACAAAAGGCCCCCGTCCTTACCCACCCTAACTTTGAGACAGACGTGAATTTGTTGCCAAAACCTCAAAAGATGTTGGTTAGTCCACATCTCCGACATCAAAACTAAAAGGAAAATAATAGTAACAAAGCTAAACCATCAAAGCAGGAAATTGTCTGGATAGTCACAAAGTCCCTGCTAAGTCTCCTTGTGTCCTGAACTTTCATTTTACTGATTATTTGAAGGAACCAAGATTAGATCTCACCTACGTCAATGCCAAGCCAGAAACACACAAAAACGTGCCCATCCTAAGTCTACCATAGCTGTATGCTCTTCACCACTCCTCAACCCGGTGAGCCCACCCACTCACTCCACCCACTCCAGCCTTTCAAATTCTTTTCCTCTCCACTTCCCTTTCAAAACAGTGGGAAGCAGCATCTGTGGGGCTGTAAATGATGGCTTTGGACCACCATGCTCCACGGATGGTGCATTTGACAGCATTGGGTCCTAAGTGTAATGCAGGCAGCACACACCCCGGTGTTGGCCCATCCAAACAGAGGAAAGGTGTGACTACAGGAGTAATAAAAAGCTCCCTGCCGTATGGATGGGTCCCACAGATGCTGCTGGGGTGCAATTATAGCAAAGTCTGTCCTTCCTAGAAGTATCACTTAAGGTCTTGCCTTTTCAAACTCTCACAGTAGATTGTAAAATACTGATTTTCCACCTTCTTTTGGCGAGTTGTCTCTGGAAACGCTCACCCTATTCCACCCAACATTTAATAAAAAGCTGATGTCCAAAAGGGTTACAGGTTCATCTCTAAATTCCATATTTGTTCCAGGAGGACAAAAAAAAATAGTATTTGTTTGTGGGGGATCCAAAAAAGAAACTGGGAAAGGAGAAAGAAAAATATTTGATATTCGAGGAGTGCCAAAGCTTCGCCATTCTCTCCAGCAGCGTTCTTCAGGATCTGAGTCCCTGTGGCATCAGCGGACTTTGTTCGGGTGCCCAGCTCCTCTCCATGATGGTTTAAACATGCAACTTCGCTGTATGAGAAAGAAGCAGCTACACACGCCACTTAAAAAAAATTTTAATTGCTGTATCTGTTCTCTAAAAAACAAACCGGGTTCCACGGGGGGAAGTTGGACATCACCCTGGGCAGGTTGTACGAGCGGGCGGCTGCTCTGAGCCAAGGGGAGGGTGTGTGGGGGCCGTGAGGTAGCGTCTGGTCTGAAGGAAATGAAATACTGCATGCAGAGGGCTTATTAAAAGCCTCATGCTTGAAAAATCCGTAGTAAAGGCAAGTCTTGGGAAGCAGGCAGTTTCCCCTTTTGCTGCTCATGTTAACTTTGTCGTTGGGAATGTGAATGTAATTTTGACATTTGTATGGAGTAAGGGGGGGGGGAATAGTGAAGCATGAAGCCAGTTTTTATAGAAAAAACACGACTGAGAACAAAACTCCTCAAGTCAGCAGTTTGCCAGGGACTAAGGGGTAGCCTTCTCCTCTGGGGCTCTGCGTACCACCTTGTCACAGCTACAGAAAGGAAAATGAATGAATGAATGAATGAATGAATGAATGAATGAATGAATAAATAAATAAATAAATAAATACGCGAGCCGCAGAGCTCCTTAGAACCACGACTCTCCTTCTGAACTGCTCTGACAAAATGGCCCTAGAAATTTTGCCCAGATATTTCAGGACATCTCACTCCTAGCAGCAGCCAGGCAACTTACTGGGTTCCCCAGATTTAACTTAAAAAAAACTCAATTGGGTGTTTTTTTTTAATTTTAAAATTAAATTTTATGTTTAAAAGTTTTGAATAAGCAACTCATGCCCACGGTACCACATTTAAAAGGTGCAGATAGTACATGTCGCAGTGAGGTCTCTCTAACCTTCTCCTTGTGACCTCACTTCCTTTCCCACTGGTAACCCTTGTTACCTTTCTTCCAGATCCTTCCAGAGCTCTGTGACATATGCAAGCATACCCGACATGTAAACTTTTATTTTTATATGGGGTTTTTCTGGGGGAAAGGGGGGTCACTCAAAGAGGTTTAATAAAAAAAGATAATGAACTTGATGAGATGGATACTTATTTTAAACAAACTGATGAAATGGATTGTTTACCAGGTTCCACTAGATATTCTTAAAGTATCAGTCTGTAATAAAACGAACTGAAATTTAATGCATTGATGCAGCCACAATATCCACACCAGACAAATCCCAGTGTGAGAACTTCTCTCCCATGGGATTCCATCAACGGAGCTTTCCTTCTTCCCCCTACTCATTACCATCCTTACATGGTCTCATTGATGCTCACCATTTCAGCCTTTTAAAAAATTTCTTAAAGTTTCAAGCTTATCTTCTAGATAGAGATGGTAAAAATCATGATTCTCCAAAATTGGCCAATAGAAATGAAATCAGTTACTCTGGCCACCCACCCCTGATTACTGGTAAGAATGAGAGAACAGGTAGGTGTTGCACTGTAGAAAGGTCACTTCCCTGGAATTTCAGTGGATTCTGATCTATTCATTCTAACCTCATTGGCATCCTTGGCATCCAGATCTCAACCAAGTCTTCAAATCCTTCCAGCTTCCTATTTTTTTTCTTCCGACCTTTTTTCTTTTTTTTTGTAAATGAGGGGAAATCATAATTAGAGATTTCCTGCCTAATCATTCTGTTTCTTATCTGACACTTCCTAGTGTTTTGCCCATGAGAGTACGCCCCCATGATGGCATTAGTGCCCTACTAAGAAGAGGAAGAGATCAGAGCTCCTTCGCTCTCCTCCATGTGAGGACAGTGAGAAAGCTGCGATCTTCACACCAGAAGTGGGTTCTCTTGGAACCTCACCATGCTGGAACCCTGATCTCGAGCCTCCCAGCCTCCAGACTTTGAAAAAGACATCATTCAAGCCATCCCATCTATGGTATTCTGTCATGGCAACCGGAGCTAAGACAACAGGAATTTACTATTTTCTTGACAGTAAATAGTTTAAAAACTCAAAGACATAGTTTCAACTGATACCAATTCTTTTCATTCAATAACACCGGTTTTTTCAGGATCAGTGCCTCAGAAGTACATGTTTCATCTTAAATATGCAGCAGGCCCTGTTGTTGGCACCTGCGCTGGCCCTGGGCACATTTCCAGGTCCTGGGCCCTGCCACTCAGCTCACTGAAAACACCCACCCAACTTGCCTCACCAACCAGCCTGAATTCCGGGCGATTGAACTGAGCCAGGCTGTGTGTGAGAACCCAAGACAAAATGGGACCATGGGCCTCAGAGATTGAAACAGAGACAGGTGGAAATGTCTTCCTAGGTGTTAGCTCAAGGTCAGGAAACACACACCTGGCCTTCTTAAGGAGTGGGACATGTCCCACTTCTTCTAATTGTTACATTTGTAACTTTGAATAT
This sequence comes from Murina feae, assembly GCA_004026665.1. NCBI lineage: Eukaryota > Metazoa > Chordata > Mammalia > Chiroptera > Vespertilionidae > Murina > Murina feae. The sequence continues at coordinate 81,249 of PVJC01000237.1, read as the reverse complement.
GTGCTTCACTCACCAAATTTGTGCTAAGGGCATATTATGTGCCAGCATTGTTCTGGGTGCCAAATGATGTAGCAGTGAGGAGACCACCTTCCAAAAAGAAATCCCTGTTGGCATGGAGCTCACATTCCAACATCATGTTCTCCTTCTGCTCCATCAACCCAGTCAGTGTCTCAACTAACTCCTTTACATTGCACATGAGGATACTGGTACTCTGTTCTTAAAACTGTACTTGCATTTTCTATATCATGATTTTTAATGTTTCCATTCTCTTTAAAATATAAAGCAGCCTTCCACTCTTTGTCTAAATAACTTGTTTCTAAAAGTCAAAAAAAATCTATAGATCTATGTTATCATAGCTCTGTAAATGTCAATGACTGCCTTAATTTTAAAACTAGAATTATATTTTTGTCTCAAAAAGGTCTACTGACATCACCTCTGAGCCATTTAAAGGAGAATATCTATTTCCTAATCATTTGAATCAATTGAATTATCTGTTCTTATATAAGATCAAGTAAGTGCGTAAAATTGTGACATGCCGTATCAGGAAAAAAGTGAATTTTATTTCGTAATATCAAAAGTATACCTTTTCACTTAAGGTTTCTGTTTTTCTGGAAGTAATTGCTTTCTTTTTCTCTTGTTGATAGAAGAATGGTACACCTTCACCTTCCTCAGGCATATCTAGATTATCCATCATGCTCTCCAGTGCACTTTTCCTCTGCAGAAATGTCTCTCTCAGAACTCAGGTATTCTTCTGCTCCAATCAGGAGCATAAGCTCATCGTACAGCTTTTACCCTCCTCTCTTTGCTGTCTTCCTGGAGTCTACTATTCTTAGACCTTACATGTTCCACTCTCTTGATTTTTTCACCCTTGTCTTTTTAGAGGTCATCCCCAAACTTCCTAAGAAAGGATCTTAGGAGATCTTGAGGCATGGACACCTAAAAAATGTCTTTACTTTTGCTTTCACACTCACTGGACAGTTTGACCAAGTATAGAAATCTAAGTTAAATAAAGGAGTGCAAAGGCAAGCTACAAACTAGGAGAAAATATCTGCAATACACACATCTGAGAAAAAAAAAAAAGGAAAAGCCAGGAACCAGGATTTATAAAGAGTTTCTAGAAATCATTAAGAAATAAACAAACATAGGTCGACACTCAACCACTCTGTCTCGCCAGCAAGGCAAACAATCTAAAATTGTCTAAATCTATAAATTTCTAAAAATGGGCCAACACTTAAATAGGGACTTTGCAAAAAAGATAATGGAATGGCTAAGAAGTATGTGAGAAGTTGCTTAATATCAGCTCATCAGGGAAAATCAAATTAAACTCCCAGTGAGGTAACAGTACACATTGACCAAAATGGCTTACATTTAAAAGACTTATAAACCCATGCATTGTTGAAGATACAGAACAACTAGAACTTCAGAATACTTGCTGAGGAGAGGGTAAAACTCTGAAATACTCTATAGCAGCTTCTAATAAATGTAAACATATACCTATCTATGACCAACCCCACAATGCCAATCCTGGGTACATACCCAAAAGAAACAGTGAAACAAGTCACAAAAATTTGTGTAAGAATGTTGTAGTAACTGTATTATAACAGCTTCAAGCTGGAAATAACCCGGTGACCACCAAAGGAGAATAAACAAACCATATTATAATACTGCAACAGAATACTCCTCAGCAATAGAAACACATGAACTACTGCTACACCCAACTTGGATGAATAGTAAAACAATTATATTGATCAAAAGAAGCTACACACAAAGAAGTCTATTCTGTAGATTAAATTAATGTAAGGTTCAGGAACAGGGAAAACAGATCTACAGTGACTGAAGGCAAACACTGATTATTTGGGGGAGGAGAGCATGTGGTGTACATGGACTGGAAAGGGCCATGAAGGAACTTCCTGGTGATGGAAATGGTCTATAACTTGATGTGAATGACGGTAACACACACACTCATCAGGCTCTCCGCTTCAGATCTGTGCGTCTCTCACCGTGGGTATTATGCCTCAATGTTTAAAAAAGAAAGGTATCGACAGTGAACATCATCTTCCTTCAGTACTGTGAAAGCTTCTCTTCCTTGTCCGTAAACATCTACAGGTGATAAGAGGTCATGGGCCAGTCTGATTTTCATTCCTTTGAAGTCCAAGTGCATTCTCTCTGGAAGCTTAAGAACTTTTCCTTAATCTTCGTGTTCTGAAAATCCAGGAGTATGTCTCTCAGTAGAAATCTTTATTCTTCTTTGTTTTGTTTCTCCCTTTGCCCCTCAGTATACCTCTTCAGTTTGAATATTTGTGTCTATCTTTATTTCTGGGATTTTTTTCTATTAATTTTTAGAAGATTTTTTACCCCCCACCCCTTTTTTTTTATTAAGACCTACTGTTTGTGAACCCCTGTGAGTGACAGGATGGACTTCTTAAATTAAGCCTCTATGTCTCTTGTTTTATCTTTATCTCTTCACTCTATGCTTATAAATTTCCTCTGCCTTATCATATAGATATTATAGTTCATTTTGGTTAATTCTCACCTAAGGATATTTTTCCATTGTTTTTTTTTTTTTTAAAGAAAGAGTGGAAGGTGGGGGTGGGGAGAGAAGCATTGAAGTGAGAGAGACACATCACTTGGTTGCCTCTATCACATACCCAAACAGAGCTGGGGATCAAACCAGCAACCCAGGTACATGCCCTTGACTGAGAATCGAACCTGTGACGCTTCAGTGCACGGGCCAACACTCTAACCACTGAGAACACTGGCCAGGGTAATATAGCTATTGTACTTATTTTCTCAACACTCGTACTTGTTCTGTGTTCCTCTTTCACAGAAATTTTATTTTATTTTATGGCTACAATATCCTCTCTGATCTGATGATGCTACAGGATTTTGTACAAGCCCTCTCTGTGTTCTGAATTATGCCTATTTTTTTGGTAACTGTGGCCTTGCTCTTTTTTTTAATTAATATTCATAGAGGATGGGAGAGGGAGAGAGAGAGAAAAAAAAACATCAATGATGAGAGAGAATCATTGATGGGCTGCCTCCTGCATGCCCCTACTGGGGACTGAGCCCGCAACCCAGGCATGTGCTGTTGACGGGAATTGAACCTGGGACCCTTCTATCCACTAAGCCAAGTCAGGGCTGGTCTTGCTCTTTCATGATAATTATTTTCCTTATGTGTTTGATCCTCCTTGGAGGATGCATATTACTAATAAAGGTGTGTCTTTCCTCCTCTGTTCATAGGAAGATTTGTTTCATCAGTAGACCTTTTCTTGCCTGGGGTCTTCCAAGAAGTTCTGTGGATAAGAGCAGGGCAGGTGGAAAGACCAGCCTTGTGGTGAAGGGGCATGGACCTCCCTCACAGTTTGGCTTACCCAAATGTCAGAATGAGGAACGCCTTCTGCTGAGAGGTCAAAACTCTCAAAAGAAGTCATGGTTTCCCTGGTTCATTTTCTGTCTTTAGAGAAGGATCCTGGAGGCAATGCCAGGCTGCTTGCAGCACTGCCAGGGTCTGGGAGCAAGTGAGGCTGCTAGGCATTGACCTTCACCCACCGTCCCCAAATAATAAAGTAATCTAGTTAGAAAAACTGTAAGATGTCTAATATAGTAAGATTAAGTATATTACCAAACAAAATTCCTGTAGGAAGACATCAACTGACTCTTAAGTACAGATGACTCTCAAAGCTGTACTCTCACCATCTTTCCATCTTTCCAAGTGCCTGATGATCATTTGCAATTCTTTGTCCCACTTTCCCGCATTCACACAAGCCGAAGCCCATTCTCCATTAACTCCCTCGCGGGAAGGGCCCCTGGGTCTTTCTGCAGGTTCCACCCACATCCACACAGGCTGAACACAAGCCTTTGACTTTTCTTTGCTCTGTTCCTTCATAAGCGAGTGCTCAAAATCGCTCACTCTCTTTTTATTCTATGTTTGGAGAAAGTTCATGCCTGGAAAATAAAGGGGACTAAGTGTGGTGACCTGCACATCGGCTACATTACAGCCAGGAGAAGGGCAGAGCAATCACCACTCAACCCAGGGATATCTTCTCTCTTTACGTAGATGTGCAGTTGTACCTTTAGCCGAAGAGAAAAGGCGTGCCAACTGAACATTTAAATAAAACAAACTGTATTTGTCACAGAGAAGAATTTAAAAACATCTCCTTAAAGGTGGAATGCCACATGCATATATTCTTAGACCTAAAATTAGTTTGAAGGCCAGTAGAACAATTCCAACCTCTCCTACTCCACAGCCAATCTGATAAAGTCCCGACCCCAGCTCATTTCTTTTCTCACTTTATGTAAATAATACACTACAAGGGCGTATGGTACCTGAATCGCCATATTAGAAAAAGACAGGTTATTCTGAAAACTAAAGTTTATGTGGAGAGAAATCACCCTCATGCTCCCTTGGGTGCCCTGTACTTGTGTGGCCTTAGTGCTGATCGGATGCTTGCGCACTCACCTGTAATCAGAAACACAGAAAACTTATCAGGCTGAACTGTGGTTAAACCTAGTTCTGGAATGCGAGGCTTTTCTGCTTTGGCTCATAGTCATGTCTCATATGTTCTGACATATGATCGTAAGGTTTAACTTAGACACTTGGAAATGCAACTTGCCATTAAGTTGATACTTGTGTGTCTTTTGGGCAGAAATAAACTGATTAGAGAGCAATCATGAGGTCTCGTGGGAGGGCTTGGTGGGGATGGGGGAAGCAGAGAGAGGAGTAGTGACGGAGGAATGGCGTATTTACATTTAGTGAGGTTTTGATGTAAAACAGAAAGGCAATCACAGACGGTGTCTTGTTACAGCTGGATTATAGCCAACAACTCACAGGTAGACACTGCAAAACCAAATGTGGCACCCATGGGCACCTCATTCTCAAAGCCCAATGCCCTTCAAGGCTTCGGAGTAGGCCCTCTGTCATTGTGGCTGAATATATACATACCAGGCGTACCGGTTAATAACGCGGATTTTTTTCAATAGAGGGAGTTACACATATGTTGATATATATGCGATTTGTTATGTACGTTATTTTGTTGTATTGCTCCTTCAGATTACCACTTGTTCCGATCGATGGCACACGCACTTTCTGAGCAGCACTTCAAAACATACGAAGAAGTGGAAAATTGGGTCTCTGAATGGTCTGCCTCAAAACAAGAAAAGTTCTATTGGGACGGTATCCACAGATTACCAGGAAAATGGGGGAAATGTGTAGCTAGCGATGGACATTACTTTGAATAAAGCACCTTTGACCTTCCTCTTGAAATTATCATCTTTTCTTTGGATTACAAAATGCGTATTATTAACTGGTTAATAGTTAATCTGCACTATTAACCAGTTGATAATTAATCCACATTTTTAACTGGTTAATTATTAATTTGCATTATTAAGCGTACCTGTCATATGGCCACTTTAGGATTAAATGAGTGAAGACATAAAGTGCTTGAGAGGGCGTTGCACAGTAGCAGTGCCGTGCAAGTGTCTGCCGCCATGCTATGACAGATGCCTGCCTAGGCCAGGTGCTTTGCAGCAGTGGTTGCAGTCAGGCCCTCCAGGTGGAATGTGGATATTATTATCCCTATTTTCCTTGGTGAGAAAACGAATTTCAGAGACGTTAACTGTTTTACCAAGACCACAGAGTGGATACATGGTTGAGCTACATTCCATACCCAAGCCGTTCTAATTCCACAAGCCATCCTTCCCTTCCCACTCCTGAAGAGAAAGAAGCTAACCAGCTATTTGGCTAACATTCTCTTTTTGACTCGTTCATTGTCCTAGTGTTCCATAAGAGGGTCCTGGCCACACGGGGGCAGCCACCTCGAAGATGCTTTATCTGCCCGGGTCCCTTTTACAGCGAGGGGGGGGGGAGGGCAGCCAGTGTGGCCACCCAGGGCAGCAGCTCTGCAGGGCAGCCAGAGCCAGGTGCGAGGATGGGGGTGGGGGGTGGTGGAGGCTGGCCCTGTTCTTGGCCACTTTCTCTTTCCGGTTATCAGAGAGGCTCCCTGCCCTGGTTGCCAGTCAGGGCATGTGTTTTGCTTGCTCTTTCCCTTTCAAAATGGTTTAATTTTTTCATACCTTCTTTAATATTTTATTGTTTCTTGTGGATGAAAAGAGAAAAGCTTGTTCTGAAAAATATATAACTGCTGCTTCCACGGCAGCGACGCATCCTGGAGCAGTGTGCACAGCCTGTGCTGCCAACTTCAAATATAAATGGTTCTGGTATCTTCTGAAACCAGATTTTGCTATTTGTTCTCTCAGGAGTGGAGGGTACATTTTTAATAAAGCTCTGGTTGTGATAAATTGCTGGCTCAAAAATAGCAGGTAGAGGCCCGGCGTGTGCAGTGGCCTAGGAGCCACTGGGGTGAGTAATTTGCCTATATAAACAGGCGCACTGAGCAAGTCTCTTGAAAGCCTCAGCTCATGTTGACTGGGTGACTTCATTTCCCATGATAAGGTCTGATCTCAGTGAAGGTGATTTGCTTCCAGTCCAGGTCTGACCAACTCTGACCTCAAATCTAAATCAAGGGGCAGATATTCATCGTCTCCATCACAGGATATATAGCATGTTTAAGTACAGCAGTAACATAGATTGCACATATTTAGGTGTGACCAGGCTCAGACCTTGGAAAACCTTCTGGGGAAGTTTCTTATACACAGTGACTGAACACAGACTAATTTTTATGACGAATAAGAGTACATGTGCTTACATCAAAAGCAGTCTCTTGCTGCAATAACTGGGACTGCTTAAACCGGATCTGGTGCGAAGAAGAGCTGGGAGGAGGTAAGTTGGCTCCAGAGAAAGAAATGGCCAATGCTGTCACCTTACCCCGCTCTGAGCCCATCCATTGTGCATTCAGTTCAGCTCTCCACTAGGATGGGGGCAGGTGGTCTCAAAAAGGGCCTCTTAGGTTGAGGAGTCTTTGACTTCACTACTATTTGAGCCTTCTGAAGCATGAGGGAGGTCCTTGGGATACTCCTTCAAGGGGAGGAGTGGAGAGATTTCCATATACCAGGAAGGGATTAAAGACAGGGGTCGTGTGTCACAGTCACAGAATGTCCGTCACGGGTGCTATTTGGACAGGCAGACAAGGGGAAAGGTGTGAGGGTGTTGTCCTCCCTTTTGGGGGCACTGGTGATGGCATTCTGAACTCTTTTCCATAGAGGACCTGATGTACAGAATACGATCAAGGTCTTTAGCTTCTCCTCTCTGGTCCTCATGCCATCTACAGTTTAATTGGTTAGAACTCGGAGTGTGCTATAGGGATGCAATCCCATTGAAGTGCAAAATGCTGGATCATCCTCCTCAGTTCATGACTCTGAAGAAGGACGATGTGCTGCATATTTTCTTTTGGCCTTTAGATCTACTCTCCACCTTCTCCCCTCTGCCCTATGTCCCGGGAAATTGAAACTTTATGGATTGAGTCAATGGGCTCCCTTACTCTCTGGCTTCCAACTGGGTTCAATCAATAAGAAGCACCAGCAAGAGAAAAGGACAGAAGACAAGTGAGATGGGCTATTTATTTCCTGTGGGGTCGCTGAAGTTTGCCTATATCTTTCAAGCAAGGGCACAGCTCCTGTTTGATTCCTCTTACAGGAACATGGATTAGTCTCAGAAAGGACACTTTCAGGCTTTTCCGCTCTGACCAGAGAACAGGAAGCCAAGATGTGTGGATGCAGTTGTGGGCAGGAGTGGCAGGAAACTGAGAGTTCTCACGTGATAGCAGCTGTTCATTGTGTGTGGGTGAAGGAAGGGAATAAACACATCCCTGATGCATAGGAGAAGAGGGCAGTAGAGGAAAGGGCTTGAGGAGTGTGGGAAAAGTTGGAGAGATTTGACTCAGAAAAAAATATAAATATAAGGCATCTTTGAAGATTGCATGAAATTAGAGGCCAGGCATTTGCAGTGGTGCCAAATTTGGTGTGTAGCACGGAGAACCCTGAAAGCGGGAGCAGAAAAGGCAATCAGCTGCAGATCTGAAAATTAGGAGTTCACTGGGCATAGGAAATGAAAGGAGGACATTGAGATTTAAAGACTTTGGCAAGAGAGTGACTGAAGAAATTTGCCTTGTGGTCATGATGAAACTGAAGATGCTGTGGGGATGACAGGTGAAGAAACAAGGGAGTAGAGGTTACAAAGAGACTGAAAGACTGATGTGGGAGTAACAGATTAAGAGGACTAGAATATGTGACTGTGATCAGGACGTGTGAGATTTGGGTGGAGGGAAGTAATTTCTAGGAGTGACAAGTTTTAGGATATAATCATATAAGTGGGGTAAAGGTCATTAAAGTCCAAGGGTCTGGAAATGGAAAGTGTTTTTCATCAAGAATAACAGATTAGTGAGGAAAACTGTCAACGCATGTCTACGTCTTCAGTAGCTTTGAACAAATGAGGAGTAGGTGATTGATGGCAATGAGTAGACGGCAGACGGTATGAGCTTCAAAGGAACCTGTGTTGTGTTTTTTTTTTGTGTGCATAAAAGAATCAAATAATGGTCAGAAAGCAACAGTGGTGAACAGGAGGATGCCCACTCCGCCTCCTGCCTCTAAGGCATGCAGAAAATGATCAACTAGACTCAATAAAGCTGCCAGGGGAACTTCAGGGGAGGGTCAGATATCAGTATAGGCAAGAGATGAAAACCTTATTGAATGATGAGTCAAGGAAAAATAAAACTCCATTTGCTATGGATCTGGGGGACAATTCCAAGGATTAGGGAGAAGTTGAGTTTAAAGAGAGATGATCAGCCCTGGCAGGTTTGGCTCAGTGGATAGAGTGTCGGCCCCCCCGGACTGAAGGGTCTCAGATTCAACTCTGACCAAGGGCACATACCTCAAGTTGCTGGGTCCTTCCTGGTCTGGGTCAGGGTACATGCAGGAGGTAACCAATCGATGTATCTCTCTTGTATCGATGTGTCTCTGTCTTTCTCTTTTTCCTTCACTTTCTAAAAATCAATGGAAAAATATCTTCAGGTGAGAATTAACAGCAACAACAAAAAGAGAGATAACCAGCTTGACATATATTTTAGCTTTGCAGAGGTACAAGGCACGATGAATTTGGTTAGCTGTAAGTGGTCCAAATGACCTTCTTGTTGCAGTACCCAGTTAATGGGAGAAGGATAGAGAGCAAGAAACGACTTAAATCAAATGCAGGATTGGTTGGCCTTTGAGGAATTCCTAATCCCAGGGAAGAGGCAGACAGAGGGATTAATTCATTTCTAGAATCTCTATCACAATGGTTCCTAAACTTTTTGGCTAGAGGGCCCTTTTATACTCTTAAAAACTATTGAAGCCCCCAAAGAGTTTTTGTCTGTATGATGTATATTTATCTATAGTTACCATATTAGAAATATAAACTGAGCAAAGTTTAAAACAATGATTTAAAAATACAATAACAAACCAATTTCTTGTTAACATAACTAGAATAAAAATTAATTTGTTGAGAAAAATTAATTTCAGTGTGAAACTATGTATGTACTTTGTAAAGAACAACCTTCTCGGTCATCAAACTCTAAACCTCCCTTTTCTTTGAGCTATTTTATAACTCTGTAATTGTAGATGATTGATAGACATGCAAATTATGTCCTGTCTGATAAAGGTTAGATTGGAAAAATTCATTTTTCCTCCATTTAAAATTCATTCCAACATACCTTTACACCATATGAATTTGAATGTAACTATTTTTTGAACTGTTTCTGATATTTGTTTGATTCCCTTACTGATTAACAAGTTGAATAAGATATTTTACCTGTGTTTATTTTTACATCTGTATGAAAGTTATGATTTTACTTGGGCTTTTGAAATTATCATTTAGCAAAGTATATTTTCTTAATAATAATTTTAGATAATTTTCTAAACAAAAAAAAATATTAGTGAGAAAAGTGGAGCTGTTCTGCCCTTTTAGAAATCTTTATAATGTCTGGTTTAATAGAAGACAGCTGGTTTCCCATATCTGCTTCTGCATTCAATCTGCTATAGAGATGTTGTTTTAGTTGAAGTAGATGAAAAAAATCTGGCCTCACACAGATATGTCGTTTGAAGAGGGAGGGGTATCTCAATATCCTTTTCAGATAATTGTAGATATTTTTGTTAATACTGTATCAACACTTGCCAAGTTGTAGTTTCTTAAAGGTTAGTTGTAAAGCAGAATCTGAAACAATTTCAATGAACTTTTCATATTCTGTTAAATGAAAAACCCATTGATCTATCTTTCATTTTTACTCATGCATGATTTTTTAACACAATGCACTGGTCATTAGAGAACACTGGTCCACTGAGTTATGCAGCTCTCCCAAATGTTGACACATCTCCTGATACAATATTAAACAAGTTACATTGCTAATATTATCACCAATATAAAAAATCAATATAAAGAAGCTGCCAATCTTATAGGTGGACTAGAGGCCCGGTGCACAAAAATTTGTGCACTCAGGAGGTCCCTCAGCCTGGCCTGTGCCCTCTCAAGTCTGGGACCCATCTGGGGATGTCTACCTGCTGGCATGCCTGGTCAGCCTGGGTGAGGGGCTGATGGCTGTTTGCAGGCTGGCCAAGCCTCCCAGTGGGGTTCCTCACCCCATTGGGGTGTGGCCAGCCTGGGTGATGGGCTGAGGGCCATTTTCAAGCTGCCCACAGTCCCTTTAGGTTTTGGGCTCCTACTGGGGTGCCTGGCCAGCCTGGGTGAGGGCTTGAGGGCTGTTTTCAGGCTTTCAGGCTGCCCACAGTCCCTTCAGGTTTTGGGTCCCTACTGGGGTACATGGCCAGCCTGGGTGAGGGGCTGATGGCTGTATGCAGGCTGGCCAAGCTCCCCAGTGGGAACCTTCACCCCATCAGGGTGTGGCCAGTGTGGGTGAGGGCTGAGGAGCGTTTTCAGGCTTTCAGGTTGCCACAGCTCCCACTGACCCAATGTCCCAGCAAGGCTGGCTAGAAGCAGGTTTCTGGGGTTTATTTATCTTCTATAATTGATACACACTTCCTTTAAACCAAGGCCTAGGCAGGTAATGAAGCCTCCTGTCTGCTTCAGCTCGTGGCTTCTATAATTGAAAGAATGTTGCCTTAGTAGTTGGCCCCAAGGCTTCTATAATTGAGACAATGTTGCAAGTATGTTGCCTGGAGCCGGGAGAAACCCAGGTGGCTGGGAGACAGTTTACTCCTGGTGCAATGGAAGCGTCTGTTTACTCTAGCTCCATGACTGCCAGCCTCCATCTTGGCTGGGTTAATTTGCATACAGCCGCTCTGAATGGCTGGTGGGTGTGGCTTAGGCGTCCCATAGAAACGGTCGATTTCAATATTACTCTTTTATTAGATATGTTTTTCAAAATGCTAATTTTCACTTGCAAGCTTGAATTTTATTATTAACAACAAATACAGCCAATTGTTTTTTCATGACAGGCTCTGTCACTCACTTTTAAGAAATATTTTCCTAATACTCAAGTCTAAATAACCACAGTTTAATCATCAGTCATTCTTTCAAGTAAAAATGGCATGTCACGAAAAGTGGCTATTCCAGATTACAACTCAAACAATTGTGTAAGTGCTTTTCCTCAAGATAATGGATCTTATCTCCAATGGTCCAAGTTTTGCCCCAGAGAATGTCAACTTCCCAGTACTATGAGTCTGCTAATATCTGAGTGCCTAGGAGATTTCCAGGGAAGCACCAGGGTGAGAGGTGAGTTAATGTGCCTATGTGAAGATGGTAGGTGCAGCACTACTTGGAAAAAAGTCCATATAAAGCAGACTTTGCAGTGGAATTTGGGGCAAAACTAATGATGGAGGGCCCTAGAGAAAGGTAAGGCTGAGAGGTTCTTGTATTATGTGGAAGAGGTAACTGAAACAGGAAGTTAATCCCAAAATAAGTTAGACTTCAAAAGTCAATTGCTCCCTAAGAATAAGAATTTTTGAGCAGTGCTGAAGGCACATTGGATACCAAATTATTGGACTGCCAATAATTTGCAAGGCTATGTTATTTTCTTCAACAATATTCAATGGCCCCAATACAAGAGGGATATTACTACATTGTAGAGTTTAGACTGAAGATTGCCAAGTAAAAGGTGAAAGGAGGTGAGGTTATAAGTGAGGAATGAATTGAAGTGACCAATCATAAAGTCAGAAAATGGTGCGAAGGAATCATATTCAAAGCTGGCCAGGAAAGTTAGAGAAAGGGACTAGAAGACCCCTGGTTTAGTGAGAATAAAATGATAAAAGTGAAAGGATATGAAATTGAGATTATAGGATAGCATACTGGAATTTACTATTTTGACAGGGAAATATTTTGGTGAAATAAAGAACCATTCTTGAGTTATGGGAGTGAATTCATGAAGCAGAATCAGGATGAAAATTCCATTGGACTTCATGTCAAGGATATTGGATGCATCAACTACATGAAGTCTGTCGAGTTGATAGTAAGAGATAAGGAAGTGACGTGAAGAGGCACAAGATGACAAAGTTATCAGTCTTTGAAGGAAAGTAAACTAGAGGTTAGTAGACCCATGACAAGAAGGAATAGGATGGCATTCATAAGTTCTATTGTCTAACAGTACTAAGTATCAACTGTTTGCCAGACACTGCACTAGGCACTGGGAACACAAAGATGAGCAATATAGTCCTATATTTGAATAGGGATAGAAAGAGGAAAACCCATTATTATAAAACAATAAGGTATATACAATATTCTAATAAACTTATATACACCCCTAGAGGCCCAGTGCACAAAAATTTGTGCACTTGGGGCGGGGGGTTCCTCAGCCTGCCCTGTGCCCTCTTGCAGTCTGGGAACCCTAAGGGGATGTCCACCTGCTGGCTTAGGCCTGCTCCCCGGGCGATCAGGCCTAAGCTGGAAGTCAGACATCCCTCTGGAAGTCCGGGAGCCCTTGGGGGATGTCCACTTGCCAGGGGGGAGCAGGCCTAAGCTGCAGTTGGACACCCTTAGTGCTGCTGAGGAGGCAGAAGAGGCTCCCACCACTACTGCTGTACTGGCAGCCATCAGCCTGGCTTGTGGCTGAGCAGAGCTCCCCCTATGGGAGTACACTGACCACCAGGAGAAGCTCCTGCATTGAGCATCTGCCCCCTGGTGGTCAGTGTGTGTCATAGTGACCAGTCATTCCCAGTGGTTCTACTGTTAGGGTCAATTTGCATATTACCCTTTAATTATATAGGATAGAGGCCTGGTGCATGAGTGGGGGCTGGCTGGTTTGCCCTGAAGGGTGTCCCACTGGGGTTCCTGGCCAGCCTGGGTGAGGGGCTGATGGAGGGGCTGAGGGAGATTTTCAGGCTGGCCACATCCCCTTCAGGGGGTAGGGTCCGGCTGGGGTGCCTGGCCAGCCTGGGTGAGGGGCTGAGGGACATTTTCAGGCTGGCTAAGTCCCCCAGTGGGGACCCTTACCCCATGAGGGTGGGCCATCCTGGGTGAGGGGCTGATGGCTATTTTCAGGCTGGCCACAGCCCCCAGCCATCCAAGCTCCCAGCAAGGCTGGCTGGAAGCAGGTGTCTGGGGTTTATTTATCTTCTATAATTGAAACTTTGTTGCCTTGAGTGGAGACCACAGCCAGTCTAGGCAGGCAGCTTCCTCCATTGCTGGGGCAACCAAGCCTCCTGTTTGCTCTAGCTCTGTGGCTGCCGGCCACCATTTTGGTTGGGTTGATTTGCATATAGTCACTCTGATTGGCTGGTGGGCGTGGCTTGGGATGTAGAGGAGTGACACAATTAGCATATTACTCTTTTATTAGATTAGATATCCAGGAATTCATAGAAGCTGATGCTAAAGTTAACGCTTGAAAGTTGATTTAGAGTGTTGCAGATGAAAAGAACAGAAGAATTTAAAGTATAGGGATGAACATAGTTATCACCACTCAGTGAGAAAGAGATTCAGCAGAAAGAGGCTAAGAGCTATTGATAAACTTGATTCTTTGAAGACTTAAAAAATACATTTAGTATGTGTTGTGTGTTGTTGAGAAGTTCTTCCAAGATTTTTATCTTTGTTGCAATGTACAAATCTGTATGTGAACATGTAATTTAATTATAAAAATAATTCACACCTTCAGGTTATTGTCTTGGCATTCACATTTTTAACTGCCAGGCGCTCTGAAGAAGGGTTATAGAAGCAAGTCATTACAGGGTCACCTATCTAGCCTGGTATCTGGGGCTGTGACAGGAGATCACAGGTCTCTTCAAGACAAGAACTGAGCACTCTGGTCCAGGATCAATAAATTACAAATGCTCACTCCAGAATAGTCAAGACCAGCCAAAGAAAGACACAGTTGAAGAAACAGGTTATTATCTTTAGAATTGTCTACTTACTTTACTATATACTCTGTTTGCTTCCCCTTCTTTTACTATTTTGAAGGATGATTAACTCATTTTATTTTTATGGCATTGGTTGCACTCCCAATATTTAGAGAAGCAACGAAAAAGAGAAATAGTTTTCACAAAATATCATTTGACATTTAGAATGGTCCTGTGAATAGATGATCAAAAGATGAGGGCCTTGAAAACATTTCCTCTGCCTAAAACTGGTCACAAGCTTATGTGCTACCCAACACCACTCTCCTATCTTCAGTTTTAGAGCAAATAGAGAGGACAGCATAGGATGGGTGATAAAGTACAACAGACCTATGTTAAAGTCATGAGCTAGTCACTGGCTGAATGATTAAGCTGGGTACTGGCTGTATGACTAAGCTAAGAACTAGCTACAGGTAGATGTTTGTCTTCCCAAAAACCTGGTTTCCTCTTCTGTCATATTATGTCTGGACATAGTTCTGGTGGAGTAGACCTGGACTCCCCAAGATCAAAGAACTCAGTCATAGTGGCACCCTTACAGAGCTTTGACACTCTTACCATGACCCCTGGAGCTATAACCAGCCATGCAAAAACCTTCCCAGCCTACTCCCTGACTGTGATTTGTCTGATCCTGGATCCTAGCTTAGCTGCAACATCACCTGTCTGTGTATCCCTCAGCCTCTAGCCCCAAGAGACTCCATAGCTTTTATAAAATTCTCAAAGGGGCCTTTGACCCAGGAAAAAAGTGTGTGGGGGCGACTGTGCTAGCTCTTTGAGGTCAATACAACCAATTTCCACCTTGGAAGCATGGGAATAGGCAGGTGAGAAATAGGCCTATAATCAGTAAAATACAGTTCCTTTGGGGGAACCTGAGGTCAGGTTAAAAACTAAGAGTTCTTAATTATGAAAATTTAGGAGTCCTGCTCATTGCATTTCATACTTTACAAAAGCAAAAGTACTATTATTAAGAATGTTGAAGAGTTGTTTTGTTACTGAATAAAAATCTGTTTCTCGGTAAATATTTCTTAATTGAAGGAAAGACTTGGCAATAATTTCCTGTAATCCAGAAGAAAATCCAAATGATAGTCACACATTGGATCTCATATCATTGGTCAAGTGAATCTAAAATAAGGAGAGTATTAAAATATGATTCTTAATGTGCTTCCTTGGGGACCCAATCTCTCATCACAGGGAGACAGAGAAACATTAGATGACTCAAGGAAGGCTCTCCAAGGATTAAGTGTCAACCATTTGTCAGTAATGTTTCACTTCAAACAAAGCACTTATTCACACTCAGTTTCCTCATCTATGAACCAAGAAGTTTGGACCAGATTATGCTTCTCAAAGTATGGCCATGAAACTCTCTGCTCAGAATCATCTCAAGTTACTATTTTAAACTGAAAACTTCCCAGATGAATCTCAAAAACATACTAAAGGAGAAAAGTTAAACACAAAAAGACTACGTGATACATGATTACATTTATATAAAATTGCAGAAAAGGCAAAATTATAGGAAAGAAAGCATACTTGTGGTTGCCTTGTGGTTGTAAAAGAGAGGAGAACAGATAGATTGCAAATAGGCACCAAAAAACTTTATGGGGATGCTCAGCTGGCATGGCTCAGTGGTTGAGCATCAACCTATAAACCAAGAAATTGAGAGGGTTAATTTGAAAGGCAGGCAGATAGGGCAGGGGTGCAGTGAGAAACAAAGGCAGGAGGAAAAGGCAGAGGCAGACACAGTGGTTTGAGCAAGCATAATCACAGGAATAATAAAATGTTTCTGGACTCAAAGCTGGAGGCATGAGAAAACAAGGGCAGGCCTGTAGCCACAAGGTGTACGAACGCATGGAAACAGAGAAAGTTCAGCATAGGAACAGAGAAAGAACACATGGAAACAGGGGAAGTGCAGGTCCCCTTGCTACAAAACAACTGAGGGAATCAATCAGGTGATGACACAGATAGATATAGAAGCAGACTTGTAGCAAATATATACCCCTGCACTACAAGGCTTTAACAGGAATCCCATTATTAGGCCACTCTCTGCTTGCGGTAAGTCTGAATCTGTTTGTAATACATTTCCCACACGTTTGCTTACATCTTCTGGTCTGTGGCGCTCATTCTTCGGCATTTAGAGACACGATCATTCCAGTTATCAAGGTCACGGTTCCATTCGCAGTCAGGGCACATGCCCAGGTTGTGGGCTTGATCCCCAGTGTGGGGCATGCAGGAGGCAGCCGATTAATGATTCTCTCTCATCATTGATGTTTCTATCTCTCTCTCCCTCTCCCAAATCAAATTATATATATATATATAAAATTTGTGGGATAATGCAACTGTTTTATATTGGGATTGCAGTGGCAGCTACATAACTATATACAATTACCAAAATTTGTCAAACTCAAGTGAGTAAATTTTACTGTATGTAAGCTATACCTCATCTAAAATGTTCACATTCCTAGGCCTTTTCAGAATCTGAATTTTTAACAAGTTCTGTTGGTGAATATTTTATTCACTAAAACTTGGGAACTACTGAATTTAATAATTTATCTGTCCCTTACAAATTTAGGATTCCATAAAACTCTAATTTGGTTGACAGTGGCAAAGTGTTCCTTAATGTCAAAGATAGATGGCAAAGGATATTTTTAGCTGCATATAGACTATGAAGATTAAGAACTCCAGAAGCTAAAATAAAATTTAAGCTTGACAAAATCTCTTTCTAGGGAGTAGATTTAGAAGGTTTAGACAAAGAATTTGGCTTGTGGGTGAGGACTTCTAGGGCTGAGTGTAACACCTGGCCCATGCCCCCAGGAGTTCCTTTGCCTCTGGCTATGTCAGCTCACTCTTACAACTCGGCTTTAAGAGCAAGATGAGCCCAAACTGACCCTGGTATAACTTAGCTATGCCTACCGGCATTGTTCTCATTACTGTTAGTCTGAGTTTTAAGTAATTTTAATAAACCAATGAATCCTGTCCCAAATCTCCAAAGCCTATTTTATTGTTAGAGACTATAACACACGGCCTGCTGAAGACCTTGGGACACTGCTAATCACCCTCTGAACAGCTGAGCAAGGAAAGGGCTGGAGTCCTCGGCTTTCCTGCTGCTCACGTGGATTCTGACATCATCCAAGTTAATGGACTGCATTCCAACCTACCTTGCTATTTGGGACCATGCATTATTCAGAACTTTTTTTGTTTGTTTGTTTGTTTTTGTTAATCCAAAACAAAAAGTGCTTGCCTGCTGGAGCAGAGCCCTGGTGGGTGAGGTCATGTTCATGGCTCCCTGCTGTCAACTCCTGGGGAGGGACCACAGGTTGTCTGCCCACTGTTGCCTGGAAACGGCCTCAAAGTGGGCAGAAGAGTCCACAAGAAGATCTGAAAACCTAAGAGGATTTCAACACTTGGAGTAAAATAAATGGAGGTTCCTCAAGAAACAGATAATATAGAAAGAAGGGATGCAGGAAGGTCAAAATGGGAAGCAATGAACTAGGTATGACCAGGCTCAACTGTATAAACACATCACAGGCCTGAATGGTCAGCAGAGGAAAATCGGACCTCACAGTCACCCCTTCCTGCCTCTTAATTGCTTTTGTCCTCCTTTCCTCTCCATTCCTCTCTCCCTGCCTCCCTCTTTCTCTTCCCTGGTTCACATTTAAATGTTCACCTTTTACACAGATCCCAAGGGGGCTAGGGAAATGCCATGAATATGAAAAACACGCTTCTTTGGAGAAGCTGGTAATGAGTGGCAGAAGAGCTAAGATTTCACCCCTTTCTTGCAGGGCTAAACAATGACAATTAAGCACAGAAAGTGCTTTGATGAAGCAAAGTGCACAGGAGCTCAGAGGAGCGTGAACCTTGCTTAGGAAGCTTTATTACCTCCCACCTACGGTTCTCATCCAGGGGAGCTGTGGCCACCCATGGGACACTTGGCAGTATCTGGAGACATATATGGAAAAGTCAAGACATCAGGAGCAGAAAGAGCCTCCAGATGGTGACGTCCATCTGAGAGAAGGAGAGGGAGGACTGTGGACTAAGTGGAAGGAGCCTCCAACTGCAGTGCAGCTCTGTCAAAATCAAGGTCAGGCTGATGAGGACCCCCGGAGCACATACTGTCCATTAGAGGAGTCCTGTGTCAGGCACACATGGCCCCTCTCTCGTATTCCCACCGTGCTCTCTGGCTGACAGCTGTCTGCAAAGAAAGACCATGCCCTTGGCATGAATGTCGTGGTGGATCAAGAGGCGTGGCAGCAGAAGCTGTCAGCTAACGAAGCAACTAATGCTCCTCGCAGGAGGTTCTCCTAGAAGGGGTCAACTGATGCACCTCCATGGCCACCACAGACAGACTGTGCCTCTGTGTTGTTGAGCAGGATTTCTTAAAGGTCTCTTTCTTCCTTCCAGAGAGTTAGGCTGCACGCTTCCACTGAATGAGGAGAATGCACAACAACTGCAAATTTTCTTCCCAAAGCCCCTTTGTTTATAAAGCTGCTGGCCTGATTTTCCGTTTTTGTGTGTCTAGGCTAGAAGAGAGACTCATCTTCCTGTGGCACAAATTAGGTGAAGAAAAGTTGTAAGTATGTGCCACTGTGAGACCACAATTTCTGCTCCTGGAATATTAAGAGGGATCAGAAAACACACACACACACACACACACACACACACTTTTCTATAGTAATTTCCTATATCTCCACAGGGTACATCCCAACACCAAATTTGCAGCTTTAAACTCCAGGATCCAGGATCTTTCAGACATTTGGAGAATCCTCTCCAGACATATAATGGAAATCAATACAGGAAGTACCTGATATTTTGTGTCGTTTTATTTGGAAGACTACAATGAGGCAATGAAACTCCACTCGTTTCAGTCTCTCTTGGCATCTTGATTTTGGCAGGTCTAAAATAACATCACAGAGGGAGCCATCTGCCTCCGGTGCGTGCCCCTTGCGAAGAAAAGCTGGTTCTCTTATTATGTTGTTGATTGCACTGGAGCCTGGTGGGTTCCTTAGGAAATGATGTGAACACACTCAAATCAGAAATCTGTGGACAGCGACCAGAGCATGCTGTCCCTGGGATTAGTGCAATCTGTACTCTCAGTCACAGACAAGACCCCTGTTGTCAACAGCTGGGGTTTGGACCCGTTCACTCCTGGACCACAAGGAGCCCTCCAGTGTTGTGGGTTTAAGAATAAGATACAGTCCTGAGTGAAATTTCTTAAAACCCAAATGCCAAGAGTAACTCCTCTGAAATAGAAGGAGAAGGTAAAAGGAAGAAAGACCCTGTGTTTACGTGAGCTGTTTTGCTCACGTCTCATCTTTTTTTTTGTGTGACATTTTGAGGAAAGTCATTCTAGCATGAAGCTTCTCAGCGAGAGTTCTCTAGTTCACACCCAGCTTCAGGAAATTGGAAAAGAACGGGATATACTTTCACCAGAAAGCTCATGGCATTTATGAAAGAAATCTCATCACATTAATTCACGAAATCCCCAAAGAAAAACGACCCATATCAGGCACTCTCCTTTGAGTAGTTTGTAGAAAAAAAATTCTAAGTTTCCAGGGTTCATGTACCAGAAATAGCCGAGGAAGTGAGAGCTTATTGTTATTTTTTCAGAGGATTCGGCATATTTATTTTATTTGGAAATGATTCTGAGGAAACACAAGCTACTGCACTATGCCTCATCAATGTCAGAAGACTTATCATATACAAACACTCAATAATGACTTTAAAAAGTGATTACGAACTAGTTCATTTCTCAATGCAGCGCACACCACAGTAATAATCCAAATTGCCTGTTACTTATGAGTATATTTGGCAACAACCACTAGTTCCCACTGTAGTGTGAAATTAACACCACAGACTGTAGCTGTGGCATTTATTGAGCACAAGGGAGCTGATTATAGCCTCGTAAATCCAAAGGCAACCTCTGCTATTACTTAATTAGAGTCAGTATCTATGCATAAATTACAGTAGCAATAACTAGTACTGTTATAGTTAAAGATTTGTCAGCTTCCTTATTATACTCAACCCCTTATTTTTCCACGTAAACCTATAATTTAGGCAGGTTGTACATTGTCTATAAAAATGGTTCAGAGGGGGAAACTGGCATATGGTATCCTAGAGGCCACTAGTGTTTTATTTCTAAGTAAATTAAAAAAATATTTATCTTGTGCTGCTGTGTTGTTTTGTGTATTTTTTTTTAAAAAAAAAACACTAGATACTTAATCCATACCTGCAATAAATTTTATTTGCATGATTTTATAGTACAAAGCATTATTTTAAAACAAGTGGTGTCTTGGCACTTTTCTTTCTACAGTGCTTTTTATTTTATAAATTATTATAAAACCAAGTTTTACTAGTATATACGTACATACACTTTTTCCTAATGGACACTATATTATTACCCTTCAAATCTATCTTTATCTATGCTAATATGTAGGATACCTCTACATAGCTGTAATCTACATGTACTTTCTCTTTGGGGTCCAGCTCTTTTTGGCTTAACATTTTATTGTATGCACATGAGCCTCATCGGTATAGTTCACATATGCTCAGTATTCTATCAAATTAATCTTCTAGAATACTTCAGAAAAATAAAATCATCAGGTCAAGTCGTATCTTTGCATCATGCAAACAGATATACTGCAATCCAAAAGGTAATTTTTAGCCCTAGGAAGGACCAATTGTAATACATCAGCAGGGAAATAGTTGATCAAGAAGGTAGAGCAGGTCCATTAAATAAAATTAATGGCACTCTACTTGTTTTTAAATATCATTTGGCTAAATTAACAAATTTTCAACTGGATGTTTTTCTACTCTGTATATGAACAAAGTTAGAGCATAGCATTTACAAAACGAGAAACTGCATATACTAGTAAAGAGGCAGGATAGCTTTCCTTCTGCTTTCAATTACAGTCAATGCTCTTTTTATTCTCCTCATGAATGCAGTCTAGCCTTTGGCATTATAATATTTTTTAAATCATATTTTCAAATTTGTCTCTGTACAATTGTTTTAAAATGCATCAGGCTGATAATTTGAAATATGGGATATACTATTGCTAATATTAAATTATCATTATTGTTGTTATTATACATTTCCAGCCTGCCTTTCCTTAGTTGTTGTTGGGGTGTTGATGTCTTAATATAAGGATCATAAAGTAAACAAACATTTATTTTCATCCATACCCATAATAATCATTATTTATTCTGGGCAAAGAAAATATAAACAGCTATTTTCATGCCTGCACTTGACTGTCACCAGGCATAGAGTGTATAAAACTTTAAAAAAATAAAATTCATGCCCTAGCTGGTTTGGCTCAGTGGATAGAATTGCGACCTGGGAAGGGTCCCAGGTTTGATTCTGGTTAAGGCTACATCTGGTCAAGGGTCGAACCCCAGTAGGAGGCATGCAGGAGGCAGCCGATCCTTGATTCTCTCTAGTCACTGATGTTTCAATCTCTCTCTCCCTCTCCCTTCTTCTCTAAAATCAATAAAAATATATTTGAAATAAATGACTACAAAATAAAACCCAGGGGTGGTTTTTAATGAAGGAATTGAACTATTAACATCACAGTTCATCTGCTGTGCTGTATTGTCTACCTGACTCTGAAACTTAAAACCAGGCTGACCCACCCACACACCATACAGATGGCAGCCAGGAGAATGTGCTTCTAGACAGCGTATCACTATACAGTGCTGCCTGGTCTCATGAATTTGGCTCCTTGAATGACAGAATTGGGTTGGCTCTGTTTAATCCCATCAAGTACTTATAAGCTGTTATGATGATGAGTGGGGAAAATATTGCTGGATGATGGCAGCTGTAATAAGTGTGTGGATATGGAAATGCAGAGAAATTACTGTAGACAAGCTCAATTTATCCAGAGGGAGGGCAGAATATGGAATTGGGCCTGTGTGAAATAATTTCTGAGCTCCTGGTATGACCTTGCTAGCCTAAAACAAAAAAGGAAAAGAGCTTTCTTATTTTATACTAGAGTCTTGGTCACAATATCTGTGCACGAGAGGGGAGGGGGGTGGCCCCTCAGCCCTGCCTGCACCCTCTTGCAGTCTGGGAGTCATCAGTCAGACATCCTTAGCACTGCTGCGGAGGCGGAAGAGGCACCCACCACTGCAGTTGCGCTTGCTGTGAGCCTGTCTCAGGTCTTCTGGCTGAGCGGTGCCTCCTCTGTGGCAGCACACTGACCACCAGGGGGAAGCTCCTGCATTGAGCATCTTCCCCCAGTGGTCAGTGAATATCATAGCCACTGGTTGTTCCACCATTCAATTGATTTGCATATTAGCCTTTTATTATATAGGATTTTATGTTAGAGGTCACCACATAAGACATTGGAGGACAATACAATTGCAAACAATCCTGAGGGGGTATATTGTAAGAAACTTACATCATCTTAGTTTTGGAAGAAAAGTTAGAAAAAGGTTAAGTTTAATCCAATTTACCAATCCATACGGTGATTACAAGTATTTCATTTGTTGTAGTGTTTGGTGTATTTGTAAGGGGTGGGGTGATATGTCAATATAAACCTGCTTCCATAGCATTTCCTCCTTTTATCTCTTCCTTCCTCCAAATCTGTTGGGATATGTGTGAGGATGCAAATGGAAGAAGCCTGTAGAATATAACTAAACATAAAAGGGGACTAGAGTAGAGAAAAGAGTCTGGGAGGAGGGGATGGGGAGGAAAGAAAGCAAGACTGGAAAGAAATTCCTCACAGAGTAAGACTTTGGAGAGAGACAGGGAAAGAAGACATCCTCTAAGATTTATTGTGTGATGTTCTGTGTACCCTCAAGGGACTACCAGAGAAGATTTACTTCTCTTAAAGGTTGGTTTTCAGTCAGATTTATGTTTCTGTTGGGTATACCAGCAAGCTAAGATGGGCCATAAGAGCTGCATACAGGTTTATCTCTCTAAATGGGGTTGGATCCTTTGCCTTGTGCATATTTTAGCAGGAAGACATTTAAAGAGAATATGAGTGCACACTGTTTCTGAGGGAAAGTCTAGTAATGCTCTTTAGGGTAGGGATGTCCAGTTAAATTAGAATTACAGATAAACAACACATTTTTTAGTATAAGTATGACCAAGGCAATGTTTGGGACATACTAAATTTGGTGATGATACCACAGAGTGGAGTCAAAGATAGGCAAGTGAAAGATAGGTAGGGAAGTCTAATGGGCAATTATCTCTCTTCTCTGTTTCTGGAATCAGAATGTAACTCTGGCAGTGTTACCAATTCTCTGATTTGAAAAAGTTAGATTTTTTTTTTTTTTTAGTAGGGAATATGAATGTTCTTATTCTGGTAAGAAGAGCATGTTAATATGAAATGATAAAGGCCTGGATGCATACAATTTAGAGAAATAAAAATCTATTTCTTCAAAAGCTGATATAATACAGTTTATCACCAAGAACCACAAAAGCTCTAAATGACTTGCCAATTTATATGAAGCAGAAATTCTATGATGTGCCTTTGTAAATTTGCCTACATATACTTCTGCATTTATTAAATTTTCAATTCCACAAAATACTAGGGAAATTAGTTATCATGTCAACTATCATGTGCTATACTGTGAGACTTTTATTTATTTACTAGAGGCCCAGTGCACGAAATTCGTGCACGGCAGGGGGGGGGAGAGGGGGGGAGTAGGCACCCCTCTGTATTGACCTCTGAGGCTCCTGGCCTCGGCTGTGTGTTGTTGTCTCCCTCGAGCTCTGGCCAGGGCTGAGTGCTGCCTGCCAGCATGCTTGCCTGCTCCTGGATCACCGTGGCAACCAAGGAGCAGGCCCTGCTGCTTACTGCCTGCAGGCTGCACTTTCCTGCTCTTGGTGGTGATCAAGGAGCAGGCCCTGCTGTTTGCTGCCTGTGGGCTGTGTGTGCCTGCTCGCAATCTGATCATGGTGGCAACCGGGAGCAAGGCCCTGCTGTTTGGCCCTGTTGCTTGGCCCTGCCTGCATGTCTTCCTGCAATCTGGATCTCAGTGGGATGGGGAGCAAGGCCCTGCTGTCTGGCCCTGCCTGCGGCCCTGCTGGGGCCTGCCCGCTGGCGGTGCTTGCCTTCTGGGGAGCAGCTGCTCAGGGTTGCCGAGGCAATACCTGCTGGGCTCACATTGCCAGGGTGACCCCGCCAGCATCCTGCCCCACTGCTATGGACGCCATCTTTATTGCAGAGTGATGGTTAATTTACATATTATTCTTTTATTAGATAAGATCTAATCTAATAAAAGAGTAATATTGAAATTGACCATTTCTTTGAGACACCTAAGCCACGCCCACCAGCCAATCAGAGTGGTTGTATGCAAATTAACCCAGCCAAGATGGAGGCCGGCAGTCACGGAGCTAGGGTAAACAGGAGGCTTCCGTTGCACCAGGAGTAAACTGTCTGCCTATGCTGGCTGGGCCTCTCTCTGCTCCAGGCAACATAGTTGCAATTATAGAAGCTATGGAGCTGAACCAAATAGGAGGCTTCCATTGTACCAGCGATGGAGAAAACTGCCTGCCTAGGCCAGCTGGGTGTCTACTAAGGCAACATTCTTTCAATTATAGAAGCCATGGAGATTAAGCCAACAGGAGGCTTCGTTACCTGCCTAGGCCTGGGCTTAAAGCAACAGTGTATCAATTATAGAAGATAAATAAACCCCAGAAACCTGCTTCCAGCCAGCCTTGCTGGGACATTGGATCAATGAGAGCTATGGGCAGCCTGAAAGCCTGAAAATAGCCCTCAGCTGCCCAAGCACCCCAGTAGGGACCTGAACCCTGGACTGTGGGCAGCCTGAAAACAGTCCTCAGCCCCGTACCTAGGCTGCCCAGGTACCCCAGTAGAGACCCGAACCCTAAAGGGACTGTGGACAGCCTGAAAACAGCCCTCAGACCCTCACCCAGGCTGGCCACACCCCAATGGGGTGAGGGTTCCCACTGGGGGGCTTGGCCAGCTTGCAAACCGCCATCAGCCCCTCATCCAGGCTGGCCAGGCATGCCAGCAGGTAGACAACATCCCCTGAGGGGTCTCAGACTGTGAGAGGGCACAGGCCAGGCTGAGGGACCCCCTGAGTGCACAAATTTTTGTGCACCGGGCTTCTAGTTTTTAAATAAAGCCAATTACATTAAAAATTCAAATAAATATTGCTGCAGAAAATGGATAAATAATGATATTTTGAGCATCTTCTAATGGATATGGGTCAATATTAACTGACCACAGCCAGAAATATCCCTTTTGGTACCTTATTACCAAAGATCTGACATATAGAAAATGAACTATTGAAAGATATTGTCTTTGCTCCCCTGGTACAAGAATCATACTGAATTTACACTCATTAAGTAGCCACAAAGTGCACCAGGCTGTTATATGGGATGTGAGTGTCTCTCCTGTTTCTAGGAGCACTAGGTCCATGAAATTTCTGCATACCTAACATGTTTTTTCATGAAACTTCAACCCTAACACTAACATTTCTAAGTGGATAATTGTGCTCACCATAACTTAGGAATGATGGCTTTTTCCTCTTAATAAAGAAATACCATGTATATATGCTGTTGCCAGAGATAGCAGGTTAATTTTTACTGTCAAAAGGGCTAAATACTATTTTCTTTTACCAAATCCATCTCCCTTTACTATCAAATGTCCCCACACATGAAAATTAGTCCAACAGCCAAAAACTGTACTGTGTACACTTCCTGAAGGAGTAACAATAATGATGAAGGTGGTGATTAATAATATTCATAGAATTAGAATAAAGGTGATGATGACAATATTAGTAGCAGATACTGTTTTGGTCTATTTAGCATTTCTTCCCACCTTTTTGAGGAATAATTGGATCTCCTTTCTTTTGGGAACTATCTCCCCCTCCAAATGTACACACATATGTACATATATATCTAAGAGATTAGCTAAGCAATAGCCAAGTGACTCAAGACAGACCAATTTGAGTTTTAGGAATTTGTGCTTTTGTAAATTTGGCTTCAAAGACATTGAGAGAGAAAAAATGTTTTATTTTTATTCTGGAGTTACCAAACTAAGATTATGAACACCTAAAGTTATCCCTAGTAATGTCTCCACCTCAATTTAATAACTCATTTGCAGTAGGGATATTAAGCCAATGGACATTAGGAAAGCAGAGATCAATACCCCATCCTAGCCCTAAGTCATTTGAACCAAAACATTCTCTTTTCTTTTAAGCTAATTTAAGGATGAACAGCTACCACTGAATCAATAATTTAGTGCTCTAAATATGTGTTGATATAAAATATATATGTATATTTGGGGCTTTATATACATACCAAAACTCGTTAGATTGCAAATGGAAAAACACCACTATTTTCAAAATACATACTGCATGTAAATCACACAAAAAATAATAAATCTTTTTCTCCTACTGCCTATTCAAAATGTACTCATGAAAAAAAAAAAACACCTTTTTGTAAATTGTTTCAGCAAATTCTCAGGGAAGATTGTATTTGGCTACATTTAGGTCATATGCCCGTATCAGAACCAATCCAACCAGTGCGGCCAAGGGTAATCAAGTATTTTGGCTCCTAGGACATGTGACTCTTCACACTGTCAAACCATATAGAATAAGAATAGGAAGGGGTGGTTCCCTAAAGAGAGATGCTGGGCAGACCAAACAAATTAGTGGATCACTACAACTACATCATTTCATTTACTCTTCATCCTTACAAAGTACTATATACCTTTATTTTGCATATGTAAAAAACACTATTTCATAAAAATCCAGTTGTTTACTGGGTAGTAAATACAAGTTGGATTTCAAACACAGGTCTATCTGATTTCTATGCTTCCTTTCTTCCATCATGATACTGTTGGGTAGAGGAATGACAGGAAGCTCTGGACTTCACTGGTACCTGATTGCCTCTGGTGGTTGCAGCAGAGAAGCTGGCATGTAACATGGCAGCCTGGGGGTGTTGAGTGAACATCTGGGAAGAATCTGCTCATCAGATTTGGAACCCATCAGTTCCTCATGGGTGGAGAACAGGACAGGAAGATTAGGTCATCAAATGGATAGTCAAATACCAAATTTGTGAGACTAGGTGAAGCAAAAGGAGTAGGATGAACCTGGGCAGTCCCTAAGAAATTTAACTCAGGAGGCAAATTATAAGCACAGTAATTCCTAAGATGATCTTTCCTGTCTGTTCCTAAAGAGACTCTAAGTATCAAATTACCACCAGAATTGAGTGGTCTTCCAGGAATGATTTTCATAGTATTTAACCAGGGATTGAGCCCTGGACCCACAAATATTAAACTTTGAGCTACTGGAGGCATGAGAGGAACCTGTAAAGGCAGCCAGGCCACTGGGACAAAAAAGGAGGGGTGAGTGGAAGCATGGGGCAATAGCTGTTTATCAATTAGTAGAGTAGTAATCCCATATTTTAACAAACCAGAAAGACCCTCCTGGGTGTATTCCTGCTGACTAGAGGCTTTGGCTTCACTCCTTTCCTCACAAGAATCAAGAGCCAGCAGCTACCGTTTACGACTACCCCCTACTTTCTCTTGGGAATCTAGCTACCTCATAGAGACCAGAAAGAACCCAGACATACAATTGCTCAACTGTGGCCAAAGCAGGTTCTTAACATTTTCTAGACATAAAGGCATTTCTCTGGTGTCTGTTCTAATTAATCTTTCCTTTTTCTCTACTGTTCAGAGTATCTGTATCCATATTTCACCGGGGCTGAAGTTGACCAAAAGGCTGATACCAGATGCTCAAGCTTATCTCTGTGTGTACATGAAAGGAAACCCTTACAAAGGAAGCACTTCCTTGCAGGCCAAGTTGTGAATGGAGAAAATGAAGCTTAAAAGTTTGAAGTGAAGAACAAAAGTACAGGCAGGTACCAGGAGAAAAAGTTAGGATGAGAGTTAGGAGAGAGTTGAGATGTAGGTATGTCAGAGTTGGGCAAAAAAAGCAGCAGATTTTGCCAAAATGGATTTGAAAAACCAATAATGTATTGAATCTGGAAATAATGGAGGAAGCAGAATCCAGGTTGCAGAAAAGTATCTAGAAACTACATCTCTAGGTCTTCAGTGGAAGCCAAGAGGTAGAGATATTGCACCAGAGTCAAGATATTTTATGAGCTGAGCTGTAAACAACCTGGTATAACAGCTCCTAAAGCACTTCAATTCTTAATGTTTATAAAAGAAAGATGGATGAGGTCAAATGGGATTAGACTGGATTAGATTGGATTGGAATGTATTGGACTAGACGGGATTGAACTAAATTGAATTGACCTCCAGTGGCTGAAAACCCAGGCAGCTCTCAAGAACCACAACCAAAGAGTCAGAGAAGAAAAATCATCTAACTTTCCACACTCCGAGAACAGGTTGGAGGAGGAAAAAGAAAACATTTGATTTCTTAATCACAAGATTTGGCCTCAACCATTTTGTGTTTAATGTCTGAAAGACTATCTGGTCTGCCAACTTTCTGTTTTGCACGACTGCCCAAATGAGTTACAGCTGTTCAGCTTAAAAGCTCCTGATTGTAAACCAACTACATATCTTGTTCTTACGATTTGAATGCCATATGAACCTTTACGTTCTTTTTGGAGAAATTTCATATCTTCCTTTCAGAAGTTGATTCTTCTTCAATGAGCCAGAGTTGCCCATGTCCCCAAATTCAGTCTGTGACAACAGGAGTAAGTCATAGTAGGTCCTTTAAAGCTTCCAATTCCAGTGCCTGAACAGACACTTTCCCCAGGATCTCAGAGACTGTCTACCCGAGAACAACCCAACAATATGTCTAAGAATAAGTTGAGGTTCATCAGAAACACAGCGCAAAAGATTTTTTTTCTAATTTAGTAAATGTTGTTTTTGCATGTCTTCTTTTATTTTTGCTACTTGTTCCTATACACAGAAGCCTTTTGAAATTTCCTTACAAGTCTTTTGAAGCTGAGATGACTATACATGAATATATGAATAATGTTAGAGCTCATCTGAGCGTGAGATGTGAAGTTTTATGGGTCACATGCAATCAAGTATAGCTAGAAAAAAAGGAAGACCAGAGTAGGGATTTGATCAAGTCCAGTTTCAAGGCCAGGAACTGAAGGGCTTCTGCCATTGAGGTCATTTTCAGTAGAATGTATGAGGAAAACTACTCTAGAAGTTATTTTAATGGCTATTCCAGTAGTCTGGTGGACAAATTAATTTAAAAAGTCATAGGAAGCTCAGATACGTGGAAAAGCCAGTACTAGCAGAACCAACTGGGCAACATCATCATCCAGTTCTGTGTATGGATTCAGAATCCCAGCCACCTTTTTTGAAGAAGAAATGGTGTTAGCAGGGAAGGCCAACTGCCCCCACAGCCACTCTTTTGAGTTTAGAGTAGGGTTCTAATTAGAAGGAGCAGTAGAAACCAAAGAGAAAATCATGAGAGGGAGAAGAAGGCAGGAGCACGCCTTAACGTTAACACTGATGCCTAATTTAAAGACTAAATAAATAAGCCCACTGGCATGGCTCAGTGGTTGAGCGTCGACCTGTGACCCAGGAGGTCAGTTTGATTCCCAATCAGGGCACATGCCCAGGCTGCAGGCTCAATCTCCAGTAGGGGGAATGCTGGAAGCAGCTGATCAATGATTCTCATCATTGATGTTTCTCTCTCTCTCTCTTCCTCTCCCTTCTTCTCTGAAATCAATAAAAATATATTTTTTAAAAAGAATACATAAATTAGCATGCCATGGAAAAATCTGTCCACGCTATGGTTGTCAGGAATTCTATGTAGGATCCTAGCAACATTCAGGGGAAGCCCAAAATGATTCATAATTAGGATCAAGACAGGAATTGGTCCTATAGGCCCTGAGGCATTAGGACACCAACTTGGAGAAATTAGAGAAGTCAGAGGCAGTGAAACAAGGTAGGTGCTGACACTTGGCTCATTTCAAGTACTGTAATGGAGAGCAACATTAAAAAAACACACAAAGTTAAATATTGAGAAAGTAATAGACAGGAGAATTTAATAGTATGTATCTCTTAAGTCAGTGATTCTCCGAATTCAATATGCAGAATAATTACCTGGGGATCTTTTCACAACCTTTGCAGACTCTGATTCAGTAGGTCTAGGGAAGAGTTTGAGGTTTTCTATTTCTAAGAAGTTCCCATGGGATACTGTTTCTGCTGGTCCACAGATTATGCTGTGAGTAGGAAGGGTCTAGGTAGAGCAATGATTCTCAACGCTGGCTGCACATTATCTTTGAACAATGCTGACGTTTGGGTCTCATTCCCAGAGACTCAGATCTAATTTGCTTGGATTGGGCTTTTTTTTTTTAAATTTCCTGGTGGTCTAAACACTTCCCCATGTAATTCCTTTTATGAATCTATTTAGTGCCACTTCAACTGGTTCTCCACTGGATTTTAGGACAATGTTTTTGTTTATTTTTTGTTTATTTCTTTTATTTTTGATCTCTCCAATCGGTTTTTATTGTCTCCAGGGTTTTTAAGTGTTCAAACTCCTAGGCACTCTGGGTACTTTTTCAATCATGAAATATTTCAGAGTAATAAATCTTGTTTAATTTTTTTGTATTTTTAATTCGATCTACAAGTAGTAACATTGTGTAACTAGATGTTGGTTCATTTGCCTTTAACTTTTTTTTTAACCTACTATAAAAAGAACCCTTCAAAACACTTCCTTACATTAATAGGTAGATTGGAAATTTATACTTTTCCTTTCTTTTGAAAACCATTTCTTGTCTTCAGTAATCTTCCCACAGCCTTCTGCTGTTGTGTTCATTTACTTGGGCTGCTTGAATGTGTACTAATGATGTGTTTGCTCTCTCATTGGCTCCAGCCAACTCCAATAGCACATTCTTAGGATGTTGATGCCTTAGTTTAATTCTGAATTATTTCTCCTCTTATGAGAGAAAGGGAAAGGGCAAATGAGGACGACTATCAGTTACAAGATCATAGATAATCTAGCACTCTATGGGGAAGATCTTTTGTGTGAGGAAGATCCAGTAACTTTCCACTTACATCATCCATTCTCTTAAATCTTGCTCCTTCTCAACCTCCCTGCCTCCTCCACCCCCAGTACACCCCTCCTTTCTATCATCCCAGAACAGAAGGTTTACATCAATTAAATGGTTGGCTTATGAGGACTTTGATTCTCTATTTGGTTGATTTTTTTTTTAATTTTACTGTCATTCTGTAGCATTCCAGAAGCTATTTCATCCTAGGCACTATGCCTACAATTGGGATGGGCTGCCACTAAAGGAATCTTGGTTTTGTCTTCCTGAGCATAGATGGCTTAAATATAAGTGTGCTTTTATTTATTTATTTTTTAATATATTTTATTGATTTTTTGCAGAGAGGAAGGGAAAGGGACAGAGAGTTAGAAACACCGATGAGAGAGAAGCATCGATCAGCTACCTCCTGCACACCCCCAACCGTGGATGTGCCCACAACCAAGGTACATGCCCTTGACCGGAATCAAACCTGGGACCTTTCAGTCCACAGGCCGACACTCTATCCAGTGAGCCAAACCAGCTAGGGCAAAGTGTGCTTTTCTTTACAAAAATTATTTTAAAATAAATATTTAATACAGATATTTATTTTAATAAAGATATTAGGTTGCTTTTCAGAGGGCCTTACAACAATGGTTTTCAGACTGCAGATCATCATTACTCATTAGTAGGCTGTGAAATAAATTTGGTGATTCTTGACTAGCATTATTTTTAATAGCTGAGAAGAATGGAGGAGAGAAGACAAAGTAACAGAGAAGATCTCACATTACAAAGGTAAGTATAATTTATTTTACAGAACTTCTATTTCAGTTATATAGATGTAAATGGTATTTTTACTTTGAGTTGTGTTCTAAACTATTGAAAGCCACTGTCCCAAAGCAATCATCTTTACTTAGAATCTTCCAAAAATAATTATAACTCAAAAATAATTTATTATGATTTAGTACACAATACCCAGTTGCTCATTCATATCATTCTACCATATTTTCTCCAAGTGCTGAGTGGTGATTGGTTTCAGAGACAACTTTGTCTACTCAAGAGTTTCATGGGAGTGTAGAATCACATTTAATTTAAGCTTTTAAATCTAAAGGAGAGCAAGAATAAAATGATTTACTCATAAAGAATTATCCAGTTAGCTTAACCATCCTTGGTATCAATAAAAATACCCAGTATAATACCCTTATGAATAAATATATTAAGAAAAAAACAAGATAATTTATTATGATTTTAAGATCTTCAGATAAGTCATCAGCCTTTTGCTTTGGCACAAAAATAAAATATCCATTAACATCCTATATAATAAAAGCCTAATATGCAAATTTCCCCTCACACAGTCATTCAACTGGGAGTTTGACTGGGAGTTCAACTGGGAGTTTGACCACTCCCTATAATGTGTGCTGGCCACCAGGGGGCAGCACAGAACATGGTGGGTGTCAGTGACGGGGCGCTGGCAGTGGGTAGCAATGGAGTTGCTGCCAGCCCCAATGGACCCCAATGAAAATGCCACCATGGTGGGATGGTGGAGCAGGTGAGCTGGTGGTGCCAGGCCAAGGTGGGTGTGAGCAGGGGCCCCATAGCCCCACAGACGGTGACTAGTGGAGGTGGTGGGGGTTGGGGCCGCCGCCTGGCTCCCAGGTGCTGAGGGAGCTGGGCAGGAGGCCTGGCCCCAATTGACTGTCCCACAGGCAGGTGGAGCAGATGAGGGGGCGGTGCCAGACCAAGGCAGGGTGCCAGATGGGACTTCAGGGCTGTGAGGCTGGAGGTGTAAGCTGGGGCCCAATCCCCACAGGCCACCCCAATGGACCTCACCCGTGCATGAATTCGTGCACCAAGCCTCTTGTAGATATATAATTTATAACTCCTCTCACAGATTAAAACTCCAAATTTCCATTTTTAATCAGGTTGGAATGTTGGATTTTATTTGGCTCACTTGTGCAGTCTCCTCCTTGCCAATTGGGCTTCCTCACCACAAATCTTTTTCTCCTCTGCAATTCACATTTTTTTTTCCCTAATCACTTTGAGATCCTCTTTAAGGTTTTTTTGAGCCTGTTGTTTCCTTTTTAGGAGAAACAAAACATCAGTGGTTCTTACAATCAAAGACTGGAAGGGACATCCTGTAACTGAGTGGTGGTCTCAACTGCTGCAGCCTCTTGGCATTTGCAAAGGCTTCCCAAGGGATAGAATGGTTTGAAAGGAAACATATTAGATCCTCACCCCTCACACACTGTCTTTCCTAAAATCTGTTATACTGGGGCTACATTACAGTCGAGCCATCCCTTTCACAATTGCCCTCTTTCATTTTACAAGAATGTGACATATATTCCACTGCATCCTAACATAGTGCACTTCTCCAGGATGTAAAACCCACAAGACACTGAATGAATTCAAAACACTGGTTTGGGAAGGTGAATGACCTTAATGACCAAATGACAAATTTCTGTGTATATATTAGGTAGTTTTCAAGTCATCCTTTCAAAACACTGCAAAAGCAAAATTGTGTTGTCAGATTTTAGATAATTAAAAATAATTTTTCAAAATGTGGGTGTTCCAAAAAATACATACACACTTTTAATAATTATAAAGGCAGTGTTTATTAAAATACATTTCATTTTTAAAATATTTAAGTGTGTATACATCTTTTTGGGATACCCTGTATGTCATGCAATTTTTGGCAAATAACACAAAAGGAGTTACAAAAAATGAGTGGCATTACTGTAATAAAATTCTATGTATCCTCAACTTCTTTTTAAAAAATATATTTTTATTGATTTCAGAGTGGAAGGGAGAGGGAGAGAGAGATAGAAACATCAATGATGAGAGAGAATCATTGGTCGGCTGCCTCCTGCACACTGCACACTGGGGATGGAGCCCACAACCCAGTTATGTGCCCTGACCAAGAATGGAACCGTGACCTCCTGGTTCATAGGCTGATGCTCAACCACTGAGCCACAGCAGCCAGGCTATCCTTAACTTCTTAATATGGAAACCCTTGTGGATTATACCTAGCTAAAAAAATACTATAATAGAAAAGACGCTGAGCCCTTTCTCATTGTGGAAATAAGAAATATTTATTAATGGTAATGTGAATTAATCAGGAAAAAAGGGTTATATTCATCTCATTAAAATATTCATTTTCAATAGAATTTCACTTTTTATATTTAACAATTTTCAAATTTTATAAAATACTTATAATGTTTTAAGTAACTGGCTGCTATTAACGATTGTAATGATAATCCAATAACAAATAATTTAACCCTTAGAGCCTTGTAGTTACAAGACATACAGGGTGGGGCAAAAGTAGGTTTACAGTTATTTGTATGGAAAATAATACAGTAATTTATAAATAAATACAAGAATAAACTGTTTTACATACCCACAACTATAAACCTACTTTTGCTTCATACTATATATTGATATTACAATTTCAATTTACTTACATATGTTTTTTTTTACATAGAATGGATCAATAAAGTCAATTAGTTAAAGACTTCCCAGCCAAAACACATCTTACAGTAGAATAAATTCAGAGGGGGAAATACAAGGAAAATATACTATAAAAGTAGCTTGCTCACATATTTTTTACTGGATAATAGTAGATATAATTCGTATGATACTTATATCCCATTAGATAAATTTTAAAGAATGTTGTTATAGTTTAATTTTACATGTCAAAGCTAATATTCTTTGTAGTTATTTAATCTTTTGACCAAAAGAAATATACTTAAAATATAAAAAGATAATTATAAAAAAGAAGTTTTTACATTTTTTGAGAAAATACACAAACAAAAATATTTAGGACCACTGAACTAGCTAAGTCTCTCTGTCAGAAATCTGCAAGGACATCCCAATGTAAGAATATTTACTTCTTCTACAAAATCCCTTTATGAACCTTCTCGTCTATAATTTTCCTAGGAGTAAAGGGCATGCTGCATGCAGCCTCTCCTCACCCAGACTAGTCTTAGTTGGCTGCTTTATTGGGTGGAGTAGTAGCTAGCAACACCGACCAGAACAAGCAGCATAAAATGAGCACAACATCAACTTCCTAATTCAGGGTGCAGTTCACAGATGGAGATTATTAACAGTATGGGACATTGCTATTAGAATACTTTAATGAATATTTCTTGATAACTAGGCAGTGTCTTTTGGGGAGCATATGCATCATCAACTGGAAAACTAAATGAAAAACATTTGTAACTAAAAATCAGAATTTGTTCCACTGTTCAAGATCTTGCACTGAGCATATATATGTATTGCCTTCTCTCACAGATTTCTTAAAACAAAACATAAAGGCAAAGAAATACAAAAAGTTATTTTTCTTAATAACAAAGAAAATGGATGCCAGCGGATGAGAGTTTTCAAAACTTCCTGAAGAAACAAAAGCCAAAGGAAACAAACAGAGAAAGCTACAGTTTCAGAGGGTGTTTCAGCCAGAGAGGGAGCCAGGCAAAGTCCCAACGAGGCTATGGATTCAAAAGTGGAAAATGGGGCACAAAAGGGGGATTACATGAAAACCTGTGCAATGCACTGCTACCCTATCACCTTTCTCCAGGTAGAACTAAGTAAAAGGGTATTTCTTTAAGAAAGAAATTGAATATATTTTTCTATTTTTGTTCTCTTTTGATTTTGGAGTTATCTCCATTGCAGCCAAATATTCTGAAGATTTACCCTAGTTAAACTTTAGTTAGCTTATTTACATTTCATGTTAACAAGCTTTCCACAAAGGTCCAATGGTCCTTAAGTATCTGCTCTATAAGAATAAGGCAATAAGAGGGCTAGGAAGAACTCTGTATGTGAGTGGGGTTTGTCAACTCGAAGGTTTTGCTTTTGGTGGAACTGTTAAGGTGCCAGCTATGACAACTGGCCAGCCCTAAATTTCTGAGTGAAAGGCTTAGCTCTAGCATCTTAATAGCTATGTTTAGAAAGTAAATTGGGGAAACTTCTAAGAATATAGCACAAGGGGATTAAGAGAGAAAAACACGAGAGTAAAGAAAAATGACAATAAGTATTTATCTAGGAGGCCCAATCTCTATCTGATATAAGTTCTAGAACGATAGAATAAAAAAAAAAATGGAAGGGAAGATTTCAAAGAAAAAGAAGTCAATTTTCTAGGACTAAAGAAGAACATGGATATCTACAATGAATAAATGGGCCTCTTGAGCACATAGCAGAATGAATGGAAATGGCCCTACAAATACATCATTATGAAATTTCAAGAGATCAATATAAACAGAAGATCCTAAAAGCCTCAGATCATGTACAAAAACAAAAATGTCTCCCAATTTTCATCAATAACTTAATGCATAAAAATTAAACAATGCTGTCAAAGCTTTGGGGAGCATATGCATCATCATGAGGTCTATATTCAGCCTGACTCCCAATCCTGTGTGGAGCAGAAGAAAGATATTAGGAGAAATACAATACTCAGAATTCTTACCTACCAGTATACTTTACAGAAAGTAATTGAAAGATATTTCTGAGAAAAGGAGAGAGTAACCTAGAAAGAAGAAAACATGGGATCCAGGAAAAAGGTGAATCTATTCCAGGAGAGCAGAGAAGGGTAGTGCTGAGATGATAACTTTGCTATAGGAATAGAGCAAACTTCAGACTCTGTGATATCTTGGTGGGAAAAAGAAGGGAGAAAGCGGAAAGGTTTCTATTACCTCCAACCTTTCTCATTTCATGGCACAAATAAAACACAGTGAAGTATGTCAGCGTACTGTGTAAATTGAGGATGCTGCCCACCCCTGGGAGGCAACTTGCCTGCATGCACCCACGAGTTTTGGGACCCCTGGCAGATCTGAGGATTGAAGAAGCACAAATTTGGTTGACCTGGCACCCATTCATGAAATCAATTCTGGGGAAGCTTTGAATTCTACAGTGTGCTAAAAGCTTATAATTTGGTAATATAATAAAAGTAATTGGTGGCTTATTTTTTTAAAAAAAGGGATAGACAATGCGATCTAATTTTTGACAGGAGTAACTTCTTTGGAGTGAAGCTGACTCATGCAGGGGAAAAACTGCAATCTGGGCACGCTATTTGACTGCAACAGAAAATTTTTACATAGTGATTATATTATTTATTGATTTTTTAATCAACCTTTAGAATCAACAAGGGTAAATCAAAGGAAAAGGTATAAAATGTAAATATGCTTAATGTTGACACTATTAAAAATGATATAGCTGATGGAGGTTGAGAGGCTAAAAAAAAGATAAGGATATTTGGAGGGTGGACTAATGACTTTATCTTATTAATTTGAAAGCAAAGAAACACTATCTATAAAGTGAGCCCCTTCCCTCAAATTTCTACTGTCTGCCTTTAGCTAATGCGTTCCTGCCAAAATGGAGTATTAAGTTTTTCCTTCCTTGGATGTCCTTGATTGAAAGAGAGCAATGTGAAAAGAAATACAATTTCCAAGTCACCAAAGAGTGAACACTAAACGCAACTATAAATGGCACTAGGAAAATCCCCCAAGAAATTAGGCACTGAATAAATGCTAAATACCAGGGAGGGGAAGGGAAGGAGAAGGAGAAGGGGAAGGGAAGGGAGAAAGAGAGGAGAGAGAGAGAGAGAGAGAGAGAGAGAGAGAGAGAGAGAGAGAGAGAGAGAGATATTACCTGTGGTTCATTAAATAATAAACAGGCTTAAAAATCCCATTTGAAGATTCATGGAGAGGCTATCTAAATAGGAGAGAAATAGAGGAGATCGGTAGTGATATAAAATAGCTAAATCCTCGTGATTCATGGCAGGAAGTCAATAGACAATGTCAAAATGTGATATACCAACTGGACCATAAGCATATTCTTTAGCCATATGGAGTAACCACCAGAAGAAGTAAAAATTGAAGAAGTTTCCCGCTGTGTTTCCAGTACCTAGAACAGTGACTGGCTGATTATACATATTTAATAAATATCTGCTGAAAAAATAATTTGCTGAATAATGTGCAAAAATGGGGAGGGTATGAGGAAATTTGACACTGTTGCTTACATTCATCACAAACCTTCAGTAGTTTGATTCTCTGTCCTAGCAAATAGAACTCAGATTTCTTCTCCTCAGGGAAGGTGATCCCATCTCTAACCATGGGGTAAATCCTGATTAGCCTAATGAATGATGGTGACCCTACACCTCTGACTGGATTACAGGATGTCATATGGCCCTGTTCTAATGAGATATGAATGGAGGATTCTTCTCCTTTCTCTCAATATATCTGAATTTGATGCCTAGACTGTAACTAGCTTACCACCAAAGAAGAAGCTAGGAAAAAACCAACGTCCACAGAATGGCAGCCATGGAAAATACGTGTCCTTAATTGCATCATGGAGCCCTCAGTTAAAGAACCCCTATCTCAGCATGTCTCGTATACGAGATAAAATTTTCTTTTTTGCTCCAACTACTTGAGTTGGAGGCTACTGTTATTTATTTTTAAAGCATAAGAACAGATAAAATTCCTTCTATATTTTTATATCAATAAACATATCCCTGCGTTAAAATTTATGAAAATAAAAAATAAAATAAAGCTTCCCTTCATTTCATCCTATTACAACAGAAGAACATTTTTTAAAATCCGAGTTTAAATTGTTGTGTGCTCTAAGTTTTGGTGGCCAGATTTCAAGCTGTTATCCTCTCCTTTATTTTCACTCTGATTCTTGTCTTCCAAGACAAATTTTGCGAAAGCTCTGCCCCCTCCAGTTTGATAACCTCAGAAATTTCACCACAACAAATTCCAGTTGAAAGGGGACACCTTTTCCTGGAACAAAAGGGAAAGTAGAGAACGTGGGTGCATTTGCCTATTTAGTTTCCTTTACATGACATTTATTCTTTCAACAAAGTATGAGACAAAGTCAACAACTGAGAGGGAATGGAAGAAAATGAGTGCAAGATATGAAGTGAGAGGAAAAGGCATAAAATAGTCATTTCAGGGACTAACGGAAATAAATGACAGATGTAAAAGGATTTTGAATGGGATATTGCCTATTATTTCCGAATTTCAGTTAGAGCCCAAAAGCTGAGAGAAATTGAAGGGTCTGCTAGACGTTTGTATGAAGGATCTAGTAATCATCAAGTTCTATTGCCTATATAACCAAGGTCTATGAATTTATGTGGGAGGATTGCTTGGAAGGGAATTTAGACGAAAGATGGAGTTTTGAACAATTGGTTTTACTGCCTTCTGCATAGACAGACAATGCCGGGTTGGTCAAGCTGCAAGGAAGCCTCAAGAAAAAAAGAAAAAAAATAGAGCTACAGATGTAGCTCTCATGATGAGAGGGCAAGGTAAGAGCTCAGTAGCAGAGATCCTAAAATGTGCTGATCCAGTAGACGATGGTGTGTGCTGTTGATTATAGGGTACAAGTGGTCACTGTTCAGGGGAGTCAGATATGAATATTCTTTAGTATCTTTGTTCAAGAAATCTTTGCCTTTAAGACTGAAACTCCAAGTTTAAAAGGCTATTGAGCCCTGACTGGTTTGGCTCAGTGGACAGAGCGTCAGCCTGCGGACTGAAGGGTCCTAGGTTCAATTTCAGTCAAGGGCATGTACCTTGGTTGCGGGCACATCCCCAATGGGGTGTGTGCAGGAGGCAGCTGATCGATATTTCTCTCTCATCCCTCTCCCTTCCTCTCTCTAAAAAAATCAATAAATTTATTTAAAAAATAAAATAAAAGGCTGTTGATGTACCTCTTGTCATGGTGATAGTGTGGTGCAGAAACTGAGGTGTGGGTCACAAGAGTCTGCTAGCTGCAGAGCAAAGACTCCCTCTGCTGGGGGAGGGGATCACTGAAGACCTTGTTAGGATGTCAGTAAAGACAACAGAAGAGCCAGCACTGGAATACTTGACCTGTCAGTGATTAAATTAACTGACAGACAGGAGAGAACTTCCATTCTTCTTAGTTAAATGAAAAGATCTTTTCCCATTTTTAAATCAGTCCTCCTTTCCTGATCCTTACCCTGCAAGAGCCAGAAGAAACACAGCATGGAGGTGGAGGAGGGCAAGAGAGAAATTGAAGAGCAAGATGAAGAAACATTGAAAATACAGTCCCTGCTTTTCTTCCCACTGAATATCCTCAAACCCTGGGTCAGTCTTGAGCTGGGAAAGAGGAGAAACTTTTAATTGAGTGATAAGCTCAAGTTGTAATTTAGAGCGGACAAATTTTTGATGGTTGGCAGTGGTCAGAAACCAAGGACTATTCCTGAGAACTCCTCACTTAGTAGGAAAGCAGAGGCTATAGAAAAGTAAATAGGTATCCTGCTTTGTCCCCATGGGGAGAAGCCCATTCATTAAACTTGCCATACTGAGTGAAAGCAAGTAACAGGCTTGCTAAACAGCATTTTGGGTTTCTAGTCAGACTTCAAATCAGACATGTTATAAGTAGTGAACCGGTGCATGGATTCATGCACATTGAAAGGGAATTAATTAGAAGGTGGCTGGCGGGGCAGGACTGGGTGAGATGAGTGGGACACGTCCTGGAGCCAACCTCCCACAGTCATCCCTCCCTGGCCCGGAGCACCTGGGGTGGCGCTGTGGCTCGAAGGATGTCAACAGAGTGAGCGGGGTCCCTCTGGCAGGTGGGTCCCTCAGCCTGGCCTGCAGGGATCGGGCCAAAACCAGCATTCTGACATTCCCCAAGAGGGTCCCAGAGTGTGAGAGGGCACTCTGCAAAGTTGCTGTCATACAGGGTGTGGAACACAAATGCAAGTGTGCAGTAAACCAGATTCAGGGCCAACAATGCCCCAGCAACAACATAACCCATGACCAAAGGTGGAATCACGTGGCCCTGTGAGAAATCGGGTTTCCTCCTGTCTGGTTTCAGCGTGCGTCACCTGAGAACTGCCACTGCCAAGTCACTTTGGCAGCTCCTGCATTGAGCATCTGTCCCCTGGTGGTCAGTGCATGTCATAGCTACGAGTTGGACAGACACTTAGCATATTAGCTATATATATATATATAGACTAAAGCCCCACTGCATGAAATTCATGTATGGGGGCAGGGGACGGGGCAGGGAGTGTCCCTCAGCCCAGCCTGCACCCTCTTCAATCTGAGATCCCTCTCGCAATCCAGGACCACTGGCTCCTAACCACTCACCTGCTTGCCTGCCTAATTCCCCCCACTGCCCTCCCCTGCTGACCTGGTTGCTCTCAGTGACCCTTCCCTGTTAGCCTGGTTGCCCTCAACTGCCCTCCCCTGCAGTCCAGTTCACCCCCAACTGCCCTCTCCTGCCTACCTGGTCACCCCTAACTGCTCTCCCCTGCCAGCCTGATTGCCCCTAACTGCTCTCTCCTGCCAGCCTGATCGCCCCTAACTGCCTCTGCTTCAGCCCCCATCACCATGGCTTTGACCAGAAGGAAGTCAGATGTCCGGAAGATGGCTGGTTGAGTGGACTAATTAGCATATTACACTTTTATTAGTATAGATTATATTAACATACATACTTAAGTACATACATGAACTCAAATTAGATAAACAAAGGCTATTATTTCTTGATGTAATGAAATGGGCTTACTTCTACAGGATTTATCGATGGCCTATCTTTATAGACAAATTCAAATGAAGAGTGAAAAAAATCTGGGTAATTCAATCTCCCTCTGTACCTTGGGTCTGTTCCACACACCCAAACCCAAAATTCTTACTATAAAAAATTTTGGGTTTGAGTCATCCAAAAAACTTTCTCCAATTCCTTTATTTCCCTATGCAAACTTTGAAAAAAATTTATGAAATTCCCTC
This sequence comes from Murina feae, assembly GCA_004026665.1. Lineage (NCBI taxonomy): Eukaryota > Metazoa > Chordata > Mammalia > Chiroptera > Vespertilionidae > Murina > Murina feae. Next base: position 39,327 of record PVJC01000237.1, on the reverse strand, counting down.
TCAGTGAGAGGTGAAAGGTTGCATTATAAAGTACAATTCAAGTACATTTAAGGGCATTTTTCCCCCTCTGGATACTTCTTCTCAAATGATTCCTTTGGTCTCCTGTCTCATCGGCTTCCTCATGCAGTGTGTTCCTTTCCTCTTCCCAAATTCTGCCCTCGACCCGGTGATGTTATGAGTAGTATTTTAGGGTGTGTGTGTTTTTGTTTTAAGTTTTGGCTTTTATGAGCACTTATCTTCCTGCCCAAGGTCATTCACTACATTTTTAATTTGCATAAACCTGTTCGCCTCGCAGATTTAGAATTTTCACTGGCTTCTTGAAATCCACTCTCTGTACTCATAAGTGTCTTTCAAGACTTTTTAGTCTCATTTGTTGGAAACATTTGTAGCAGCTTCAGAGATTTTTAAGTTTGGTTCCCTAAGCTTTTTAGAGAGGAGCTATTTAGCTTTTCAATCGTTTTATATCTTTGCTATAGGAAGAAATGACTGAGTAATTAACGTTTGAAATTGACTCATCAGAAAGTGGAAGGATGCAATAACTATATCATCTAAAACAGCTCACTTCCCCCAAAGTGTGTGTGTGTGTGTGTGTGTGTGTGTGTGTGTACACAAGCATGGCTTGTGTATGTAAAGAGGAGAGAGAAAGAAAACGACAGAGACAAAGAACATCTACCTCATGTAAAGCACAATGTTGATTGCTATGGGAAACAATGATAACTAAAAAACAATCTGTACTTTCAGGGGTGTTTCCAATCATTTTGGAGGCAGACATGCTCACAAACACGTAGGGGAAGCTTGAGAAGGGGGCTAGAGCGGAACTGCTGAGTGCCCTTTTCCATGAATGGCAGCACGGAAAGAGCCAGGAGTTTAGGGACAAATGGACCTGACTTCAAATCCCAGCTCAAGGCTTCTATGACCTTCTGCAAGTGGTTAACATTTTCCGAGCCTCAGTTTCTTTGTCTCTAGAGGAGAGCAGCAAGTAGCTCCTGGGGTGGCTATCAGGCTTAGATATGAAGTCGGTAATATGCCTAGCCCATAGTAGGGGCTTAATAAATAGGCGTTATTATTATGGAAATAGCCGGGAGCTGCAGTTTTGCAAACTGAGCTCTCTACAGCTGTACCTAAAATGCAAAGTCAATAGGCCCTGCACCCAGTTGAGAACCCGCTTTTGTTTCAAGATGTTAGCTCCAAATCAGAATGTAGTTTTTAGGACAGGGGTTAGCTTTCAATGTTGTTTAAGCAGGTGGGTCATGTTAGAGACTTTGAGGTTCACAAAGCAGGATAATCAAGGGGCCAACTAAAAACTGTGCGTTTTAAAATCAGCTAGCCTAATCACATCAGAGGAAGTTCCAGGACAGTTTTCCTTGTTCAGGGCGGTTCTGACATCTAGGAAGCTTCATCCATACTCAGAAAACACTGGACCTCATTTAAAGGACAGCTGAAACTGTGCTGCCATAAATGAATGTCTATGACAGATCGATGTGTGAAAAATGACAATGACCAGCTGCAGTTTTTGTTTTATAAATCCATTCACTCAGCTTCTGGTAATGGGAATCTATTTTACGTGGAGACCGTCCCTTCACTTTGTCAGTCGAGATGCCCTGGCCAGGGGGAAGGCTCCTGCCAGGCTACGAAATCAGACACACTCCTAGGAGTTTGCATCTTGGGTGATATTTACACAAGCATGAAACGACGCAGAGCTGATGCATGCTTACACAGAACCCTGAAGAGACTCCACAGGTTCCGGCTACCACAGTGCCCAGAGCTACCCTGATTCCTGCTCTTTCTGGAGCTCTTCACCCAGCTCATCAACCTTTCCTTCAATTCTTCCTTGAGGAAAAAATATGCTTTAGTACATCCATGGGCTATCTTTCATAGCTCATACATACATATCTAGTCCCTTACATTTTTTCTAATAAATTACTTTTCCTTTTAAGTTAGCCAGAGTAGACGTCTGCTGCTTTCAAAGAACCCTAAAATACAGTGATAAAATAAGAAACATTGTGTTTGTTTACATACTTTAATTCATTTACTTTATACATTTTATACTAAAATTTTCTTATATTGTGCATTATTTTTATAAGTAAAAATTATTAATAAGTTAAAAAGAAATCTAGGCAACCAGGAATGTCCTATGAGATGGAAATAAACTTCCCTTGAATCTTCTTTGCAAGTTAAGAGCAGTTTCCACTGGGAAGCGAGTTTGCATTTATAGCAAACTGTTATAGTGATGCATCCATCTTATATAAAAACTTTGAAATTTTAACCCTGCTATTTCTGGCTTCTGTAAATGCTTACTGGCTTAAATAAAAAAGAAAATAAGACTATTCCCATTTCAGAGAGGCCATTAAACCTTCTCCAGACGAAGTTATCAGTGCTGGCGTCAGGCGTCAGGCCAAGTCTTTGGTTGAGGTCACAAAGCCCTAGCACATAGGGACCTTTAAGAACTTGCAAAGGGAACCGGAAAAAACCATATTTGGGAGACAAAGAAGGTAAAATCATATAAATACAGAAAATTTGCTGTGTAATTTCACCCAGAATTTGAGAAACATTTTCCTCTGGGCCTGCGCGTAATAAATGTAACTCCATCTCTCTAAGCGTTGCTTGGTTCTTCTCCGGTTTTTCTGTAACAATAGGGCACCTGAGCGAAGTGAGAAGCAATACCAAAAGGGGAAAAGGACTGCCGTGGGGAGGTTCAAGGGTGCTAGCTGCTGCAGAGTTGATTACTTAGCTATGATAAGGCTAATGGGACAAGACACAACTGCCATGAAAGTGATAGCTGCTTTACTCACAGATCCCAAGAGGAGAGGGCACCACACACCACGGGGGACTGCGTGGGGAAGAACTGGGGTGCTAAGGAGCAGAGAGAGTGGGGGAAACTGTGGGCGAGAGTCCGCATTGTGGCTTGCATTTGAAAGGTACATTTATGGGCGAGCTGTTTACTGTCTCTAGGAATTGACTAACCCTGGAAAGAGGCAGCAAGTCCCAACCCCTAATGTCAAAGCACCATGTAGGAGATAGGCCTCTGTGATTCATCTCTAGCATGGTCAGTTTTGATGGAAATGGTTACTGAACGTACCCCCAGGCAAACAGAATGCAGGGAGGAAGGAAGAGGATGTAAGAACAAAGAACTGTGGACATGGGCCAGCAGCATGGTGGAAACCCCCAAGGTACCTACTTCAACTAGAGGGGGAGGGTGGACAACCAGAGAAGGCCCTAGCCCAATGGGAGGCAATAAGACCTAGGCAACATATAAGGAAACAGGTGACCCCATAGTCCTCAGCCAATGAGGAACCAGAGGAAGGACTGAATAAATAGCCTGTGTTCACTACCCCAGGTATGCCGACACCTGCTCTCAAGAATGTATTAAAAGTCTCATTTTTGCCATCCTTCTGTCTCCAAGTCCATTATTTGATTTTGGACAGGTGAGCATTTCTCACAATCAGAATTCAGAAAATAAAAGACATTTAGTTCATATACATCACAATCTAGATAATGACTATTGAATTCATAGAAGTTTTCAAAACCCTCCCTAGGAGGTCTATAAATTTTCAGGAAAGCTAACATTTCATTCTCAGAGTAATCCTGTTCTCTGGGATTCTGCATTTTTGCATGTTGCTTCTGTTCTATAACTTACAATTTGGGTTGGAGGGTGAGAATCACATTACACATGTTTTCTGCAAACAGCAATCTCTACTCACATGGGGGACAGTGTTGCAAAAATGGGTCACACACTCTTGGGTTCACCATCTTGCGGGCTCCTCTCGTCTCTTCCCCTCATCATTGCCAGATTGCCTTCCACAACTCCAAATGTTTCATCTTCTCTTGTCCAGAGTACTTTCCTTTCCCTATGGTGCTTTTCCTTTAGCCAACCCTGGGTCCCATACACTTCCTTGTGTAAACCAAAGTAGGTTTTCCTCTTGCTAAGAGGAGTTCAGGCGCTACCTGTTGGAAGTTTTCTCCATGGCTCAGGTTCACATGTTATGAAGAGCAGAAAGTTAAGCTTTTAGGAAAACGATATAAATGGCATTATAAGCAAGAGGAATGTTTTAAGAATTTTAAGAACAGAGAAAGGATCTACGAGCAAATTGCCTTAGCCAGAGAATTTCCATGACTACACAATCCTTCACTGACTGATTCAACAAATATTTGCTGGGTGTTTACTGTGTGCTAAGAGGTAATCAGCTACATGCTGGGGAATTTAAAGATAAATAGGGCACAATTTGAAGAGCAAGATGTCTAGGAGGACAGATAGCTATGTAAACAGATAAGCAGAGGGTGTGCTGCAATGGAGGACAACATAAAGTTGGAGGAACTTATACACATAAGCCCAGGCTTATCCGAAATATTTGGGGCTGAGGAAGAGTATAAATGGAGGCCAATGTATCAAATGTCGAAATATTTAAAAGATATAAATCAAGCTAACTGACTGCTAAATAAAATAGGTTCTACTCTTTCAGTGTGACAAATAGAACTTCCTAACATCCGACCGGCCAGGTCTGAGTTTGGAACTCTCAGAGTTTTGAGGCTATGGCAATATAGGGAAAGTTGGCCCATGGCTCCCAGCCTGAGACTTAGCATTTCCCCCTCCTTTTCCTTCCCCTGATTCCTTTCCATACTAGCTCACATGCACATGGACATCTATGCTATGTGTTTAAGTTTCACCCACAGACTCCACAAACAGCTATCCCTTGGTTACCACTTAGTCTAAGTAACAAGGTGTATCCATCAGAGGTGCCATTTTCTCCTTAAGAAGAAAGACCAAGGGAACAGAGCCATGCAGGGTCTGGAAGTGGGGTCAAGGCATTTGGAAAGGAAATCCAGGTTCCTAGTTATCAGAGTGTGGTCTAAAGGAGGACACATATTCAAATGGGCCCACCCATTGGCTCCAGAGACTCTTTAGCCTGTAGTACAAGGCACAGCCAGGCACGGGCTGTCTGAAGCACAGTCACATCTTGCCTGGGTCAAAATGCAATGCTGCTTAAGCTATTTCATCGTATTGTTCTTGAGATGAATCATCCTAAAATGCATGCAAGCATTCCGGCTTTGGATGTACTAGGTTTGTGCAAGGGTAGCACAAGTATGTTTATTTGATTTTCAATCCCCACCTGAAAAATCCCGGGAAAGAATGTTATTTCTAAAGTTGTGAAGCACTACAATTATGTTTTCCAATGGTTATATGTGCTAATAAGCCACACTAGGTAAGTAAAAATAGAAAGAAATTCTTCTTTTTGGCTGCAAATCCCAATTTAGAGTCTAACGTATAATAGGGCCATCTTCAAAGACAATGGACCATGTGTTTTCAAGCATTTCTTTCACCCAGACATTTCCTATCAACTGGCTGTTTTCATTTACCACCATCTGCAGGCCAGGCTTGTCCTGGACGCATTTTCACCAGGGTCACGAGGAAATAACACAGCTCAGGTTGAGTCACAGCACAGTGATTCCGTCCATCTAGGTGTGTAACATCTGCTCTCCCATCTTGCATTTACCTCAGTTCCTGGTTTTGCTTGGTTTTCTGCTTATTCTTTAGTCTTTCTTTTTATCTTTCTCTCTCAGTGTCTCTAGATCTTCCAGTTGCTCATCATTTCATCAACTTCTGGCCACTTGCCATGTTTTGTTCTCTAGTATTTATGTCTTCCTGGCTTCTGTCACTTCCCAGGCCTGATATATAGCTATCTTGGCCCCTAAGTTTCTTGTGGTTTGCGATAACCTAAACCAGTCTCATCACTTTATCCAGTTCCTTAACCTACATCCACTCACACGTTGACTAGAGTGGAAGCACACATGTCATATCTTAAAGAAAAGAAACCTCCTCCAGTCTTAACTCTCCCATTCACTTTCCTTAGAAACCTCGTCTTCCTTCTGTCTCCCTCTCCCTCTGCCATCACACCAGACTGGCTCAGTCATCTTCCAAGTTTTTACTCAATCATCACATCAACAGGAAAGCCTTTCTTTACAATGTCCACCTTACCAACACCACCACCAAGTATGAGAAAACTCCTTGGTCAAATGCACTCTTAGGACCACATTCCTTTCCTCATGATACCAGTTTAATATCATGCACTCATACAGTTTAATAAATTGTGTGATTATCTGGTCACTGCCTCTCTCACTGTCTCTGTTTCTCTCTCTCTCTCTCTCTCTCTCTCTCTCTCTCTCTCTCTCTCTCTCTCTCTCTCTCTTTCCCCACCCCCCAAACTGTGCTGTCTGTTGTCATTATCAGATTTCACACTATTTAGGCAGTACTTGGCACATGAAAATTCCTTGATAATAGTATTTGGATGAATAAAGGTAGAATCAGAGTAAATGAATTAATTGGCTCTTAAAATTGATAAAAGATGTTGGAGATAAACTATAACCTCAACAGAGTTATTTAGCCTCTACATGGATATTTTTAGTGTTAGGCAATCTGTTTCATTGTTGGACAATGTTAAAAAATCAATTTTTCTATTAAATTTCAAATTGGCCCCCGTGTAACTGCCCACCAATGCTTACAGTTCAGCCCTCTTGCAACTGTGATCATAGTCTGTTTCCTCTTAATTATGTTAATATTTAATACTTAATTGAATGAAGTATTTAATACTTGAATACTTTCCGAATGTGCCCCTGCCCCCGTGTCTTTTCTTGTCCAATATGAATAAAACACACTTGCTTCAGCAGTTCTTGAGTTGAGATGTTTATCAGACTTAACTATCCCCTCCCCAGTGTGAGCACACGCTCATGAACACAGAGACAAGATAGAAACACAGCCATGAAGCAATCACATCCTCAGAATAACAGCTTTAAGTCATTACTTTTAGATGATGAGGTTGTTCTCCTTTCTTCTCCTCATTACAGATAAAGTACAAAGTCATTGAAACACCAAACTGCAATATCCCAAGAAAAATTGCACCTACAAGGTGATGAATCCACAGGACACATGGGATTTGTTGCAAGTACTTTCATTAGAGTAATTTGTTGACAAATGTCCGAGAAGGAGTCTGGAGTGATCAAGAATAATAAAACCTGATGGAGATCATTGCCCCAAATGCTATCTGGGGAGAAACTGACCCAGATTCCTTAAACAAAGGTAGATTTTCTGTATCTGTCCCACTAGTAGTTTTTATATGTCATCTCTGAAGAAATTTCAGATATTTGAAATCTAAACCTATACCAAAGCTGTGATTATAAAAATAGTGAAGGGATTCTATCTATTTATCGCTATTTGTTAATCCTAGCCAGCAGCTGAAAAGAACTGGAGTTCAAATCCTATTATTCTCTCATAGTTGCCACCACCCAGGCCACAATGTCAAGTTGGTACAATTACTTCTGCGATGAGTGAGGAGGCTGTGACATTGACCAAACGTTCCCAGTGCTCAAGAAGAAGAGACAGTTTGGTCTTCCAGATTAAGGGAGTTACATGTCCCTCTAGTAGCTGGAAACCAAGGGTCACTCTCACAGGCCGTCCCCAAAACCAGAGGCAAAGGATCATGCCATTGCTTGGCATTAGGCTCAGGAAGTCAAGTGCCACTTAAGAGAGACTGTTGAGAGCTACTTAGCATATTTTAAGACAGCAACACTACTACGTACTGTAGAATATGACAATACATGGAAGCCTGCAATTTGGACATAACCAAACTGCTCACTGGGTGAGGACAATGCAGGACAATAAGGACCCTGTATTTTTAAAATGGGAAAATCAGAGACCGGTGGGGTACTGACTATAAACAGGGAAAGGAAAGGGTTTATAAGAATCCATGACCAGAACTGATAAAAACTGAAATTGTATCATATTCCAACAAACTTCATACTGCCCTATAGCCAACACAATTTATTTGTGTGTTCATTTATTTTTTTTCTCTCTCCCTTCTCCTCTCTCTCTCTTTCTCTTCCTGTCCTTCTTTCTCTTTCTTCCTATCAATCCATCTATCTAGGAAGTTTTAAACATTTATATAATTAAAAGTCAAAACTAAATAAAAAGTTAATATATAGTATTACATTTGTGAATGTACCATAACTTATTCAATTTGTCTCTTAAGAATGGACATTTATATCATTTCCAATATTTTATTTATACAAATGATGCCACTGTGACAAATCTTCTGCATGTATCTTTGTTTTTCATATTTGTAGAGTGTACCTTCTGGGTAAAATTCCCAGAGAAGAAAAGGTTTTGCAAAAGGGCAAATGCACAGGAAGTGTTGTGTGAGGTATTGCCAACTTTTTCTCCCTGTGGTTGTGTTGCTTTGCCCTCAAGAAAGAAGATGGTTTTGCGTGGTGAAGTAGAGGAGGGGGGGTGGTGAGGCTGGAAGAACTCTGGTGTAATGTTCCTACAAGCCTCTTTGCCCTGCCCAGGCTTGCTCTGTGATTAAGTCTCTATTGTTAAGAGTGTTTTCTCCTAAATTTGGTGTTTTCAGGAGGCCTATGATTGCTAGACCTGAAAAATTGGCGATCCTATCTCAGTTCTACATTCCCAGGATTCTTCTCTCTTCCTGCAGTCTCCTCCGATCCTGGGCCTATACAGCGATGACAAGTTCCTTAGAGCCACTGCCATCAACAAAACATGTATTTACTGGCCTGTTGCCATGTGCCAAACACTGTGCTAAGCTACTCCATGCTCCAGACTCCAACCTTTCTCACCTGTACAAAATCATTCCTTTCTCAGTCCCTCCTCTATGTTCCATTACATCGATTTTTACACCATCACTCTGACCCCCCGCCCCAACCTGTACCTGGCTATTTGCCATCGGCACACCAATATTGTATAATTCCCTTCACCTTTAAAAAGGAAAATAAATCCTCCTTGAGTCCTCATCTGTCTCAAGTCGCAGCTTATTTTTTGCTCTCTCCTTAGCCCAACTTTGCAGAAGTGTTGCCCTCACATCCTCACCTCCCACTGCACTAACAGAGTCCATTCCAGAATACCTTTCTCCTTCAATATTTCAATATTTGGTTATTTAAAATGATCAATAAACATCACAATACCCGTTTCAGTGGGTGTTCTAATCTTATCTCCATTATCCTTTGGCAACTTTCAACACTGCTGACCCTCCTCATTCCTGAACCGTTATTGGTCACTTTTAACACCAAAGTGTCTTCACTCCTCTTCCTTCTTTGTGACAGTTTTTCTCATGGGAACTGCTCTATGACTTCCAAAAGTAGAGAGTTCCTGAGGACTCGGAACTAAACCATCGTGCTGTCTCTCCTCTCTCTCGTGGCCTCATCTATTCTTGTGGCCTTTTCAGATGATGCCCGTATTTCCTTTTCTGCAGCCCAGCCCTCCTCCCTGAGCTGTAGACTCTCCTGTCTTACTGATGACTTCATAGCTCCACTTTGTCACTTTACTAACATCTCAATAAGCATGTGCAAAACGGAACTCCGGATGTCCCTTCCTAAACCTATGTCCTCACTGAGAGGAGTGTTTAGGGGTAAAATAGGCAGGTTTAGGAAATTTTAGGAATTAAGGGGCCCATTGGAAAACCATGGGGCCACAAAGCTAGTAGCTGCAGAAGGTATACATTCACAGAATATGGGAGCTGCAGAAGGTACATTTCCATAGAATAAGAGAGCTGAGAGCTGCAGAAGGTATGCATTTACAGAATAAAGGGAAGGAAGCCCTGCATTCAGAGAGGGAAGAGGAAGACTCAAGGGAATAGAAAAACAAAATGGAGAAGAAGAAGGGAACCTTATGCGAGATTTGAGCTTTGAAGTTGCTATAGTGACCAATCAGAGGGGATATCAAGACAAAGAACTGCAACCTTTATAAACCGTGGAAAAAGGGGACTTAGTGGAACTCTCTGTGCTTGTTTCTCAATAAATTTCCATCTTTTCCTACACCACCTTTTGTCCATGATTTCATTCTTCGACTGCGCTGGACAAGGATCTGGGAATCATCCTGCCCAGAGGAACACCGCCTGTTCCAGTTCAATTTCCACATTTCATCACCACTAGGGAGCATTCTTAACTTTACCATTTTTTAGATTCTCACATCCAATTCATTAGCAAATTCTGATTATTCTATCTTTAAAATGTTTCCCCAGGCAATTAACTCTCCCCAGCTCCTCCGATAGTGGACGAAAGGGGCCACATGCTAACCTGACCAGCTCAGGGAAGGCCTGCATGGCAGTTTTTCAAACTTTAAGACCTAAGTAACCACAAGGATGGTCTGAAATTAAAACTTTAACTAAAAGCAGTTATGGTGGATAGTCACATCCTAGCCCAGTATCTTCCCTGACAAGGTCAATCTTTACCTTAACTGAGCCGTTTTTTAAATTACTTATTTATTTTTTTATTTTTTTATTTATTTATTTATTTATTTGCATCTATAACATAGCCTTGAAATGTCAGGGTAACTCGTAACCTCCCTTTTTCTGGATGCTTCAGTGTACAACCATATGCTTTATGCACTAGGACAGACACCATAAATTCCTTCATTGTTATTGTTATCATGTTAATTGTTGACTGTTACTATCCTGTACCTACCTAAGTAAAAGAAGTATCTGATTTTATCCTTTATCCAATCCCAAAGGTTTCCCCACTTTGCTTTCTCCCACCTCTATAATCTATCACAATGGATTTCATATAACCCATCTACATCTCTTCCTTTGATTATAATGCACAAAAATAGGTGGTGGGGGGGAACAACCCATCATTTTCTGAAGCATTATCCCAACCCCTTGAGGTTCCTAGCTCAAGTTTGGTTCAAGTAAACTCACAAGAATTCTTTACAAGTTTGAATGTTTTTATGTTAACAAGGCATGATCTTTTTTGCCTTGATGGCTACAACATGCTATTGACTAATCTTCCCTCCTTCACTCCTGCCCCTCAATCCATGCTCCACCAAATAGCCAGAGATATTCTCAACATAAATGAACTCTCCAGTTACTGCTCATCTCTCTCCATTATTACCAAGAAGTCTTCAGTAGCTTTTAATAAACTTGGAATAACCAAATGTTGAAGGCTCTTGCTTGTCTGGACTTTCACTACTTCTCCAATGGTCATCTCATCCTATTACTATCAGCTATGATGATTTGACTTTCTATTACTCAAATTTCTTTAGGTTCTTCTCTTCCATTGTATATAGTTAGTTTCTTCTGTATTTTCAGATTCAGCTTCAATGTCACTTTTGTAAGGAAGCCTCCCCTGAGTTCCTTGAAAGTTCCAACCTTATTATTCTTTCATTTTCATGTTTATTTCATTCGTATTGTGGTTTGCTGGGGCTTTTAGGCCACCTACTCCCACCCTGATGTATCCTTGGAATCTACATCATTGCCTGAAAACTGGTAGGCACTGTATAATTCCTACCGAACAAATGCATGAATGAATAGATGACTACAAACACCACAAGAACAGGGACCATTTCTGCCTCTGTCCACTCCAGTGTCCTCATTTCTTGGCACAAGAAAGAAACTCAATAACTATGTGTTGAGTTAATTATTAAAACCCTATCTTACAGTCAAGGAAATTGAGGTTTAGCAAGTTTAACCAACCTCTCTGACCATGAAGCCAGTGAAGAGGCAGAGCCAGGACTTAAACCTCCATGATTGACAACTCAATTCTTCAGGTATTAACACTGGAAGGTTAGAGATTATCTTATCTAACAGCTTGATTTCACAAAAGAAAATGAAGCTGGGGATAAGGAAATGACACACCCAACTAATCTGCTCTGACCTACTGTATACCGGAGCGCCAGCTGTGAGGCAGCTTGGTAAACTTAGCTAAAGGGCCTGCTTGCCCTCATTGTCCTTCCTCCTCTATAAAAGGAGATGGGCGGTCTGGGTGGCATCATTGAAGCATTCCTGGGTTTAGCATTCCTCTAGCTCAGAACTTCTGACTCTCAGAATGTCTGCTCCTGCCTCTTCCCCTCACCATTTCTCTCTTAATTTAAGATCAGAGAAAATTAAATTGCATTACACAGGCTTTGTTCTGTACTCCAATAGAAACATTAGAGGGAAAATTTTGGTTTAAATCATAAACTTTCCCAATCTTTATGCACCTTAGGAAGAACAAGAAGTGCCCTAAAGGAAAGATAAAAGTTACATCTCTAGCTCCTAGCCACAGTTGAAAAAAGTATGTCTATAATAGTCATTCCGAAGAAATATCATTATCAATCCCTGTAATGAGGCAATAAATTGGAAAAGAAAAGGGTAAAATGATGTTCACAGCAATAACGGAATATAAAATTCTTCAGTGTGTATGCAAGAAAATGAATAACCCCGCATTTCTGTGGTTTTCATTTTATTTTAACTGCTGGTGAAAAGTGACTTTGTACTGCTAGAAGACAAACCATTCTTATTTATACTCAAAATGTCAAATCCCATTTGCACTCAAAATGTCATCACCTTGCATAACTCTAACAACTTAACCTGAACAGAAAATAAAAGCTAAAAGCAGAATCTGGAGAGACCTAGAATATTAAATCTACTCTTCTTTTTTTTTTTCTGCAGCCTTGATCAAACACCCCGATTTGCTGCAATCATTCCAAGATGGAAATGTTTTGAATTCTAAAATAGCTTAGCACCAAATGTGTCATAATTATCTAAAACTATATTTAGAATGATGAAATGTGCCATGAAATCTGAAATATGCTTCAAATGTCAGTCTTATTTTTAATTAATATGCCAATCCACCTTTGCAATAATCAAATTTTACAGTCTCCCACTGCTGGAAAATTTGGATGCTGTGTGTGTGTGTGTGTGTGTGTGTGTGTGTGTTAATATCACAATTATGATAATTTGATTCTCCCACAGATCTTTCCTTCTCCTACAGATTGTCAAAGGAAATCTGATTTCATCCCAGTGGTATATTTTGTCTATAAGACAAAATGATGTGAAATGAAGTGTCTTGTCATACCGGTTGCAAGTTAACAAAATCATATTAACACCATCACATCTACCATCCTCATGATCTGATATTTGTTGTAAGAGGTCAATATGTTATAGCGCTTTAGTCAACCACTTCTTTTTACTTAATGTGAGGGTAATAGAAATCGAGGCCCCAGATTTAAAAGAAATATATTTTTCACTTTGTAAAGTGAACATGGAGTTTTAAAATTTGATCAAATACAAAATGTGTCACTCATTTCATACCTCTTTTCAGGTGTCTTCTGTGTTTTCACTGAAATTTTGAATATTTAATAGAGAGTTTTAAAAAGTAGTCATGTGGAGCTCAGAATTGTAACAATCCCATTATCTTCTCAAATTGCACGTATAAACAGAAAGATTACCTGCAAATACTGACTTTCTTATCTTTATAGACTCATCTGATGAAAAAGGAGACACGTGTCTGAACTGAGCTGAAGTCCTGAGACTTTTTTGCCATTGCAGATAGTAAGATATCCATTCCAGACAAGGTAAGGCTAACATGAAAAACAAGAAAGGAACACAACTGAGAGAGTTTAGAAACTTTTTTTAGCAACTCAACAAAATAATTTAGGCTTGTATTTTGTGTATTTCAGTTTACTAGTCATTTATTTGTATTGTACTCTAAAAAGGTATTCCTCAACAGTTTAGAAATTAAAAAAAGGTACTTCCACAAGGATAGATTGAAAACCACTGTCATAGACAAATAAAGTAGTTTACTTGTTACAAACGCCAGGTCACTAAGAATAGAGCTTATAAGCAAATCTGAAAGCTTTTAGTGTATATGAGAAGCTGCTGGTGCATGCTGTTGGGTCAATGATACTCACTTGGTTCTTGCTCAAGTTGGCCTGGAATGGAACATGCAAACTTAGGACTCAGGTCTCCTGAGGCATCGTGGCATTGCTAACAACAGGCACTCCAATCATATGGTAACTATTATCAAGTTATAAGGCTGGAAGGCATCATTCTGTTCATAGTTCACTATATAGGCTTCAGATGTCTCCTTTCATAGGGCTGAATATTACCTTTAAGAAGACAACACAATATTTATTAGAAGAATATAGTGCTATTTAAAAGCACCTCTCTGGGGAATGTATGCTTATAAATATACTTATCAATCAATAGCCAGTGCATATCTTATGGATGCCAGACAAAACACTAGGTGGGAGAACCTTGCCCGTGTGGAGCGTGCAGTCTAGTGGAGAAGACAAGTACTAAGCAGAGCGAAGCAGTGTGGCTGTGAGCACGAGGCCAACATCTAACAATCCTGAGGCCTGGTTATGAGCATCAGACCAGTTCCCAAATGTCAGGAGCTGCTAGTTACTTCTCTTTTGGAGGTTACGAGATGCAGAATAACAGGCAGGGAGCTCTGGGCCCTGTGTAGGTTGAACTTGGCACTTCTCTCCCAGCAGCCACTCCGTGCACCAGCAGAATAGGAAGTCGCCCTCCAGATTTTGTTTGGAGAGGAATAAAAACTCCTTAATTTTTCTTCACCAGAGTGAAACACAACACATTATTTGACCCTTACCTCTCCCAATAAAAGTGGTGACCCACCAGATATGGCATATTTTGATCATCACTCCAAAAGGAAAGAAAACAAAATTTACGGAGGAATCCTCAGTTCTTTCCCACACAAGCAGCAACCTAGTTCCTCTTGATTCCCCGTTCCCTCCCATTTACCAGAGAAGGGGCCACCAAAAGGTTAAAATCAGGAAAGAAAGAGCAATTCTGGGTCCAGATTAGTTCACTGGGAACTAGGAGGCTGAGCTCCCACCTTAGGAGATGCAGCTCCATGCCTTCCCTATCTGTGCTGCAGAGCTGGCAGGAACTGCAACGGGCTCACGACACCCAGAATCCTTTTCCCACAATGTTTAGGAGCCTGGACTCTAGTTCTGTGCATACTACAAATCTAATTCTTTAACTTCCAATAAGGACCTTAACTTTGTTCCTTTCTGCTCTAGAACACATCATCAGGCCATAGTAATTTCCCTTCTGGATAGTCAGTTCTTTGCCCTCCACAATGACTTCAGGCCAGAACACATGGGAAGGTACTAGAATAATTTGCTTTATCTCAGAAGGTTCTATCCCTCTCAGCTCTCTCTCATTATTCTTTTGCTCCTGAAACAGGTATGACTTCCTCTCAGCCACCTTTCTTCCCACTGGCCTGTGAAGAAAAGATTGAGGGTGGAAGACCCAAGTGTGATTTCTTTCTTTTATTACCAAAAAAAAAAAAAAAAAAAAAAAAATCTATTCATACTGTATGATTCATTTTATCCTCTTTAAGCTTTCTTTCTAATTAGTCTCCCAAAACTGGCATGTAAATAATTCATTTTATTCATTTATGCATTCAATAACAAACGTTTATTGAGCGCATACTATCAGCTAGGCACTAGGTGAATAAACTTGATATCAGATAGTTTCTTGATAAATAAAGGGATGAATGTGGGAGGGGTGAGTAAAGGGGTCTCATGGGAGGACAAAAAGGCCAAAGAACTGAGAGCTTCGTTTTTCCTCCCTTTTCCATTGGGACACTCAGCACTTCGTGTCGGGCCAATGAATGTAGAGCTTTTTGGGAAAAGATTGAATTCAGGACCCTCAGGCTACGGCTCCAGCTCCTTCAGTAGTAATGTAGAGAACCTAACATCCTTATTTGGAAACACAGGACAGTTAACATACCACTGTGGAAATAAAAGCTAAACACCACCAAAAATGTGGCTCTCAAATAGTGTGGTCCAGCAAAATAGCTGAGGTTTGGAATGAAATATGTTTGTTGTAGGATAAGAATAGGTAGGCTAATCTCATATAATTTTATCCTTTGAGTTTCTCTGGCATTTTTAAGTAAAGTGATCTTATTTTCAAAAACCACAATAAAATATGAATTTGAGATAAGCTTAAATTTTCCATATTTCATCCCAGGTCTATGTTCTGCTTTGTCTATTTTAATTTTTAAGGTAATTTGGAGGGAAAAAAAACCTTCAAAAAATAAGACAATGAAAGTCTCTGCTAGTGGTGAAAACTGATGTGCAGAGGGGTATGGATTTTGAAGCACATTAATTTCTAACATGAATGAGATACTGTGGCTTGCCCCCAGGTGAGGAAAAAGGGTCATTGTAAAGAAAAAAAACTGGGGGGGGGGTAGTAGAGAGTAAAGGAGGTCAAATATAAGAAGATTTTGAAATCTAGGATCTTATGAATTTGATTAAATTTAGTTTTTAATCTCTCTCTCTCTCTCTCTCTCTCTCTCTCTGTCTCTCTCTCTCTCTCTCTCCCCCCCACACACACACACATATATACGCGCGCGCGCACACACACACACACACACACACACCCCATATATACCTACATATAAACTCCTCATACACCTAGGCTTTACCCTGAATAATCAGCAACCCCGAGCCACCAGAAGACAGTAGCCAGACCTGACTGATGGTCACATGGTCTAGACGTCTGACAGGCTAAAGATCACATCTTGACCTTAGTTATGTTTCAGTTCCTGAGCCCTAAGGTAGAACAACCCCTGGCTACTTTTACGTAAGGCCAGAGGGACATCGGAACATTTCTTCAACACCTGAAGAAATGACGTGTCACCCTTACCTCACTGCTGACCCTAAGCTCCCTACCCCACAGAGTCTGGTGATTTTGCCCAATATAATCTGTAACCTATTCTGGAGTTTAAGCTTTCAAGCTTTAGATTAGCTTCCTGTTCTCTGGGATTTCTGTTACAGAACAGAAAGAGTTTGTCCACCTAGTGTTAGCAGACCCAAGCACTAGATATGGAGAACTGCAGTGAAGAATCGATGGCTATTTTATTATGAATGGAGCCATCTAGGACTGTCTTCTGCTTCCTCAGGGGGTTGCTGATTATCTGGGGAAAGGCTAGGTCTCTGAGAAGTGGGGGGGAGGGGGAGAGAATAAAAAGAGAGAGAGAGAGAGAGAGAGAGAGAGAGAGAGAGAGAGAGAGAGAGAGAGAAAAGGTTCCTAGAGCTAAAGGATTCCTAAAACTAAATTTAATCAAAGTCATAAGGACACTCAGTTTCAATTTGACTTGGGGTGGTGAACACACAATACAATCTACAAATGATGTATTATAGAATTGTACACTTGAAACCTATATGATTTTACTAGCCAATAAATGTAATAAAAATTTTAAAAATTGTTTAAGTTGTCCTCAATATTATAATAACAAAATGAAACTTGTATTATAAACTTTTGGGGCTCAACAGGCATGTTTATCATAATGTGTGCTTTTTTCGGTTTATATTCTCTGCTTTTACAGAAAATGGTAGCATTTTAGTACCTGAGAGAAGCAACAGTAAGCGACACCCAGCAATGTCAGTCAGCTTCAAGCCGCCTTTTGCATGTATCTGCCACATTGCAGTCTGCCCATGTTTCTCTATGCAGCTACAGTGAAGAAAACTCCCACCGGTATCGTACACAATGTCCTATTCGAACACAGGTACTATAAATATCCTTTCATTTTTCTCCACTGAGGGATAAAGCATGTGGTCAATTCAAAGTCAATCTTAAATTTTTAAGGCAGGCAAGTATATCATTTGCATACAGATCAACAAGCTGTCCTTTACTTAGGGAAAGATTTACAGATGCTTTAAAATCAGGCCTAATCTATAAAACAAACAAGCAAGAGCAAATGCTAAGCAGAGAGAGGAAGAGAGAGAGGGAGAGAGAGAACACAGATGAAATTGTGAGAGCTTTGAATGTTTGTCACAGAAGCAATCTGTGTAAATTGCTTTTGGTTAAGATTCCAAAGCCCCAATGAGAACTAAATTGGGAACCCTGATCTGGGAATGCTTATGAGCAGTTCTAAGGTGGTAGGCATTGTTTATTTGCCATTAGCTACCCCCAGGAGATGCAGGTTTCAGGCACTGACCGGTGATTGGTTTGAGGCGTTTGGTTGCTGTATTTATACAAAACCTTCTTTTCCATTTATCTCTGGCTTAATCAATGCATGCTTGCAATTTGCTTTGGTCAAACAGAATTTATCTGTAAATGTCATCCTCTGAAAGTCATTCATCTTCCTCTGCTCACCCAGAGGGAAAAATGCAGCATCCTAGGAAAACCCGGGGCAGACGGCCAGGACAGCAGAGGGAGTCTTTCTCCCAGGACTCAATCGCGGAGATCACTTTCTCGGATATCCTAAGAAGGCTCCCTGCTTGGCCAGAAATCAGAAGTTCAGGGACAGGATGAACGAAAAGGCAGAGGAGAAACAACTACGAAGACCAACTCCGCTCAGTCAAAAGTGAGCCAGTGGCTGAGCGAATCCATGGAAGTTTGGGGGCCAGGCCAGACCCTGGAGACACCAGAGTTGGCTGCTGCCCTCATCAGGACTTTCTCCGCCTGATGCTCACCTCCCCTGCACCACATCGCCCCTGGAGGCTGACTCTTCGCTCTTCTCGGGGACATTTCTTGGCCTCTCACACTAGTCCTGATTTAAACTCACTTTGCAGAAAGGATCCGTTTTTCCCATGTTAAGTCATCCGTGACAAACCACAGTTTAAAGAATGCATTCCAGGTAGCAAAAGAGGCTTTTAACAACTACGAAGGAATACCCCACCCCCTGAATTTTTTATAATTATAAAAAACTACAGAATTCTTTACAATTACAAAAATATCACATAATTACAAAAATTACAGAAAAAAGGAAAAGAGATATAATACGTTGGGTTCGCATGATTAAAAAGGCGGGAGGGTCTTTCCTCCAAAACATCGTCCAAGCGTTCTATGGGCAATGCTTCCCGCTTGTGTTCAGGAAGCGCTTTTCCTCGCGCTGTTACTTCACACGCATGTGCACGAAGCTTGAAACGGCGAGGGAAACAGAGTGCAGCCTTTCGCTGGGCTGTCAATACGCTTATGTGACCTTTGGACCTCTAACATATAAATAGTATAATATAGACCTCATTTTCCAAACCTATTTGCCCACCAAGCCCTTTCTAAGGCCTATGTAGAAGTCCCTATAAATGAATCATTTCAGTGTATGTAAGAGGTGCCATGGGTGCCATGTGGCCTCTCCTCCATGGAACCGCGTTATGCAGAAGCTCTAAAACTGTCCAGAGCATTCAAGGCTCATTGATACAATTCAATCACGTTAGTGTGCTTTACAAGGGTCTTTTTTTTCTTTTTTTCTTATCTCTTCAGCCTCGCTCTCCTTCAAGAACATGCTTCAGCCATACTACACTACTTGTTGGTTCCCAATGTGCTATGTTCTCTGTCTCCCCTAGGCCCCTGAACACGCTGTGAACTCTCCCAATCCCATCATTTGCTGCTCCGGTCTGCTCCCCTGGCCCCCTCTGGCCCCCTCTAGCTTAGTCATCCTTTGAATATCCAGGTAGATGTCACTTCCTTTACAAAGTCTTCCCTGAACTCCCAAATCAGAAGTAAATGCCTTTCCTGAATGTGCTCTTAAAACTCATATGTGAAACTTCAACACTGCTACATTTGCCTGCTTACGTACCTGGTAAAAAAAAAACACAAAACAAACAAACAAACAAACCAAAAAAAAAACAACAAAAAAACAAACAACAAAAAACACCTGAGAGCATTGCCATATCTTAGTCAGCTTCTTATCACCAGAGCTAATAGAGGCCTTGGAGTGTAGAAGGCATTCAATACATACTAGTGGAAAGGGGGACGTAGGGAAGAGAGGAAGGAAGGGAGGGAGAGAGGGTCAAGTACCTGCCCATCCTCCTTCGACAGTGACCAGCCCAGTCCTCAATCTCCTCACCTCCACGCAAGTTTGAGCTCACATGCTGGGTGGCAGGTCTGTGCTAGAAAAATCTCCAGCAACACCCAGCAGAATGCACCCGCTCATCTGCTTCTGTATGCTTCTAGCCATGAGGAAACATGTTCTATTTTCTGACTTTGATGCTTGTTGCATTTTAATGAAAATAAAAATATCATTTCCTTTTCTCACATTAACACTGACTGAGAGGAGGCTCCCAGATAGGCAGAGTTGCCAAACTTTCTCTCCTTTTTTCCTTTGCTTCCCATACCTCATTTAGATTCCATTGCTTGTTACATCAGAATAAATCATCAGGCCCTGTACAGATTTAAGCAGCCACTTCCTTTTTTTTTTTTTTTCTACTGGCTGGAGAGACCTGAAAAGGTGCTCTCATATGGGAAAGGCTGCTTCAACATGGGTTCCAAATGGGGTTTGTTTATTCACTAGAACTTGCTGAATGAATGAATGATGTCTTCCAGAACTGAGTTCACCTGGTGTGGATTTTTTTGTTTTGTTTTGGGGTGGGGGGGGGGGCTCTAGTAAATAGTAATCTGGTCTGTACCCTGTTCTAGAAGAAACAGAAGGAGACATCTATTAATTTTTCTTCATGATCCATCTTTTTTAAAACTGTTAAAACTTAAATAATCACCTTTCACTCTATGAGGACTAGGCAGTATCTGTGTCTAGTTTCCTTTTTGTTTTATAATCAGGTAAGTTTTACATGCTCTGGGCCATAAATTTGTAAATTCTTAAAAATTCTTTTTTAAAACTATTTTTTAGAGGCATTTTAGGGATGCAGAAAAATTGGAGGTCCAGAGATTTCCCATATACCCCCACACAGCACAGCTTCCATCATCAACATCACCCATCCCAGTGGTATATTTATTAAAATTAGTGAGCCTATACTGACACATCATAATCACTTAAAGTTCATAGTTGACATTAGCATTTACTTTTAGTGTTGTGCATTCTATAGGTTTGGAAAAATGTATAATGACATGTATCCATTACTATAGTCTCATAAAGAACAGTCTCACTCTCTAAAAATCTTCCGTGTTGCCCTAACTGGTTTGGCTCAGTGGATAGAGCATCGGCCTGCAGACTCAAGGGTCCCAGGTTCAATTCCGGTCAAGGGCATGTACCTTAGTTGTAGGCACATCCCCAGTAGGAGGTGTGCTGGAGGCAGCTGATCAATGTTTCTCTCTCATCGATGTTTCTAACTCTCTATCCCTCACCCTTCCTCTCTGTAAAAAATGAATAAAATATAGTTTAAAAAATCATCTGTTCTCTGCCTATGTACCCAGCCCTCCTAATGCCTCACCTAACTGCTGACAACCACTGATCTTTTCACTGTCTCTATGGTTTTGTCAACTCCAAAAGGTCATACAGTTGGAATTGTACAGTATGTAGTCTTTTCAGTTTGGCTGCTTTCACTTAGTCATATGGGATTTGTTTCTCCCATGTCTTCATATCTCGATAGCTCATTTATTCTTTGTCTTTTTTTGTTGTTGCTCATGTCTTCTTTTTTTAATATTTTTATTGTTGATAGTATTACAGATATCTCCTATTTTCCCTTCTCTTCCCCCTCTCCTCCCAGCCCTTACTCATCCACTCCCAGGTCTTTACTACTCTATTGCCCATGTCCATACTTATATGCTCATTTCTTCTTAATGCTGAATAATATTCCCTTGTCTGGATGTATCATAGTCTATGTTATCCACTCACCTACTGAAGAATATACTGGTTGCTTCCAAGTTTTGGCAATTATGAATAAAGATGCCATAAACACTGGTATGCAGGTTTTTGTGCAGATATAACTTCTCAACGCCTTTGGGTAAATATTGAGTGTGAGTGCTGGATCATATGGTAAAAGTATATTCAGTTTTGTAAGAAACCACCAACTGTCTTCCAAAGTGGCTGTACCATTTGCATTCCTGGCAGCAATTAATAAGAGTTCTGTTGCTGCGCAGCCTCATCAGCATTTGGTGCTTGCTGTCAGTGTTCCAGATTTTGACCATTCTAATACGTGTGGAGCAGTATCTTGTTGTTTTAATTTGCGGTTTCCTAATGACATATAATATTATCACAGATTTTATAAGGAAGATAAGTCTTCCTCCTCTAGACCCTACCTGGAAACTCCAGAAAGAAGGTTACCCCTTCAGTTCTCAGGTGCCTGTTCTAAGAGAGAAGAATGGTGATAACAGGGCTTTTAGATGTGTTTTTTTCAGGTTCATATCCTGCTTAGTATTCCCTTAAGAGCAAAATATTCATTGACAATTTTTGTAAAGATTAGAAAGACAATTCCTTAACGTTACTTTAAAAATTCTTGTTTTAAAGAATTGCAAAGAAATGTTTTGGTATGCAAGAGAATGACTACAAAACAAGGTAATTGCCCTCGTTATTGCTGTCTCTGGATAGCTGCCCAGAGAGGAATATATTCCACAGGGCCAAAGCTTCAAATCAATGTACAGTTCTGGTGGTCTGGATGGCACAATAGATTTCCCACTTGCTACTAGATCTGTGAAAGCCAGATGGTCTTAATTTAAAGCCAGACTTTACTGAAAATCATTCTAATAGACTAACTCCTGGGATCTCAAGTGAAATGAATTTAGAAGTCATAGATAACATGTTTTGTAAAGGACTATGATAATTAAACATCTAATAAAAATGCAATACAACCAACTGTTTCTGTAGTATGTGGAAGAAAGATGTGTTTATTTAGGTCTGCCAGTAAATAGTACTTTGGTCATCGCTCTTAATTTCGAGATCTTTATTGGGCATCACGGAAATCTATAACTGCAATAAATAGTACCCACACCTGCAAAGGTGTGTTTCCAAGCCTTTAACATTCATCTAACGTAAGATGGATTAAGTTTAGACCACTGAGTTTTACTTAATATTCTTCACTAAATTCTTACCAACTGACCACGTTTTTTAAAAATATATTTTATTGATTTTTTACAGAAAGGAAGAGAGAGAGAGAGAGAGAGAGAGAGAGAGAGAGAGAGAGAGAGAGAGAGCTAGAAGCAACAATGAGAGAGAAACATCGATCAGCTGCCTCCTGCACACTCCCCACTGGGGATGTGCATGCAACCAAGGTACATGCCCTTGACTGGAATCGAACCTGGGACCCTTCAGTCCGCAGGCTGATGCTTTATCCACTGAGCCAAACTTGTCAGGGCCCAACTGACCCCTTTTAATGGTCGAACTTGCTTTCTACAAAGACAAGTGGTCCAATCCTTCTAGTAGGTTTTCTTTTGTGTGAAGATCAGATCATTTCATTGGATATTACCAGCTATCCCTACCCTTATCCCTGTGCCATTTCCTCAATGGTGTCAATCTTCACACCATTCAAAGGAATTCCTCTGAGCATACAAGAAAGATGAGAGAGAGGAGAGGTGACCTCACTAGCCAGGGTTCCTTAGAATATAATATTGGTATGTTCACAGGCTAAGTACAAATTTTATCCTTACCAGAAATTTACTAACAAAGGAGAAACAGACTTAAAAAGAGATAATCCATAATATTGACCATATTTCTCTGAACAGAGGGAGCAAAGAATTCCAGCTTTTGCCAGGGATGAAATGAGAGTATTGTAGCCTCCAAGATAGAATGTTGAACCCTCCATTTAACAGCCAGTTTTTCTCCTGGGAACTGACAACTTCTAACTCAAAAGGGAAAGTTATTAACACCCCTTAGCCACAATTTACCAGGAGCCAGACCAAAACCGGCTTTATTTCACTCCCACCTTCCACTAGACACATGGCTATATAAGACAAAAAGTTCATCTTACTTTGGCTGTGCTTGAATAATGTCAGCCTCATGGATTTAGCTAGTCCATCATAAGCTGGCAGGAACCAACTGTCTAAAGGTTGCCAAGTAACACAGAAGTTACTTGCAAGGAGTTTTAATATATCTCTTGTTGACAATCTATATGAATATAGCTACAGATAGAGATATAAGAATATTGCTATATCACCCATTCGGCTCTCAACAAGTAGATAAGACAATGGTAAGTAAAGAGAAGAAAGCAAATAATTATAGTGGAATATGACAAATGTGCAATAGAAGCAGCTTTCAATGCCTATGGGTGGCCAGAGGAAGGACAGCCAATGCTTCCTTCTAACTGAAGGAAGACATTTACCAACAGGTTAAAACTCTCCAAACTGCACATATCAACAGCTTCCAGGACACTCAAAGGCTTGCTACTCAAGTGTGGTGCCCAGGTCAGCAGCACTGGCATCATCAGGAACATGTTAGAAATGCTCCTAGCCCCTCTTATTGACTACATATGCATTTAAAAAGATCCCCAGAATTTTTGTATGTCTGGTAATTTTGAGAAGCACTCCTCTAGGACACTGTTCCTCCAACTTTAGCATGCTGCAGAGTCACTTCTGAGGCAAGGTTAAAACACAGATTGCCCAGTGAGTTTGGGTGAGGCTCTAGAATTTGTATACCTAAGTCCCCAGGTGATGGGGACTCTGCTTCTGTGGGGACCGTTTTGAGATCACAGATGTGGATCATACTCAGGAACCAGAGTCCAGAGAGAGTATGAAGACGACTTATGACCAGGCTCGGAAATGTCTCACTGAAGCAATTAGGAAAACCTCCATGAGACCCTGAAACCTTGCACATCAGGGACAAATGAGCTCTCATCAGTGAATGATGCCTCCATCACGTGTGTCATGCCCATACTGTAAGATGTGGAAAGGGAAAGGACAATATCTCTTTTGCTTTATACTTTACCCCCAGTCGCTAAAAGAGTAGGGACTTTTCTTTTTCCACCAAGTAAGCATGAACGATCCTGTTCTTGGACAGATGGCCCGTCCTTGTCATCACCATTGGTTGGAAGAGTAGATGCTGAGTCTCCTGGAACAGACCACATGCTCCAGCACAACTTGCCAGATAGCTGTGCAATGAGAGGGCACTGAACGCATTTCCAGCTATTAACAAAACAATATGAGGCTTCCCATTTGGCTGTTGCTTCGTGTGAGCATGCATCTATCATACACCAGAGAGAGTTATCCTATGAGTTAATCAGGAAAAATCATCTCACATGCTTTCTAGTATGGACAACAGCCTAGGTTGAACCATATTAGTCCATATTCTCAGAGTTATTCAGAGTAAACAAATAGCCAAGGTTCAGCTTCCACTACACTTGTGACCTCATAAAAGTTCTAGTCACTGAAAATGTCTCACGGATGTTTAAGTTGAATTTTCAGATTGGCCACATTGTCCAGTGGCAGATTACAAGGGTCTGTATACACAGAAAAAAACAATGGAGCTTTTCCCACATCCTTCACAGATTAAAGTTAGGACTTTTCAAGAGTGAAGCAGCCTGTTAACTTCTATTATACTGCAAGTTTCATGAAGGACACAAATCACGAATCCTTGAACGTGCCATTACCCCACTGATGCTTCGTCAGTGATCCTGCTTCTCTTGATGTTTTTCTTCAATTTGCTTCACTTCTGCCTTTTATAGTCTACAAAAGCTCTAGCAGGAGAAGCCCAGGTTGGAAGACTTCTGCCTGGCATCACGGATGTGTGGACTTTGATGATTATTCACTGATTCCAACCTGTCAGGTATAATGTAATATGACTTATGGCATGTTAAATGACTGTTTTTAAATATGCATTTACCTCAGCAGTTTAAAAATAGCTAAAAATAAAAACAAGAAAACAATACCCCCACTTGCATGAACTAAATCCATTATTCTAAGTACTATAAGTATTTCCATATGCACTGAAGATAGAGTCCGTCTTCCTTATTTTGTTGAAATGCAAAGGTGTCTTTTTTTAACTTCTCAAAATGTTACAGAGTTATCAGTTATAGAGCCAAGCCTCTAAAAGCTTAAGTATAGTGAGGGGGCTTTGAATGCTGTTAATACTTATTTACTGAAAATAAGTGGAAAAATAAACTGACTTTTATTCAACATTAATCCTTCTGAGCTATCATCAGTGAAGAAGTTGGTGTTGCCTAAACAATGTATTTTTTTTTTGGTTGGGGGGAGGGGAGGGACAGGGGACAAGACAGACTAAAACTGCTCCAGTTTCAACTCTAGAATGCACTGCTGACAAAGCCATCACCACTGACTTCTTCCAATATTAGTAGGGAAGTCAGTGTGATGAATGAGGGGGCTTGTATATGATATGCTCAGCTTGGCCATTACATATGTACAAACTAACCATCCTACACCTAATATCATAGCAGAAAGACATGCTCAGTCTATATGAGAACACACACATGCGCGCACACTCAAGCAACATGGATCTTTGTGCAAAGGAAAAGTTAGGAACCAACATTTCTCTTTTTTTTCTAAAGAAAGAAAGGAGGGGCAGAAGAAAGTTTTTACATTATTCATATAATTACCTAACTTCCCGCTTCATTTGGTCTGGGCAGGACAGCTGTGTGAGGCTGGGGATGGAACAGGGCCTTACAGGTTTAATTAGTACCACATTGCAAGAAATTGCCGCTAGTTGTCAAATGTTACTGCACTTTGCTTCTCCCCTGGACATTTTCTTTTCTACCACTGCTAATTGCCAAGATAAGTTTTCTCTAATACACACTTTTGTCCTTCGCCATACTCAACAGTGTGAAGAAGATAAGGAGACCCATTGAAAACAGATGAGAAATTGTACACTGAAGTTTGGTAAGATATAGTAAATCACTGCCATTTCAATTCTCCCATGACCTTTGTGGTACATTTATATGCAAAGAATAATGAACAAAAATAACTCAGAGAATTGCCTTGAACTTCTTGTCCTATATACACAGAAATTTTATTATGATACTATTAGGGGTGGGAGAAGGTGGGGAAGAGCAAAAGCAGGCTAATTTCCAGGAAATCTCCTTCTAATGGAGTTCATTTGACAACCTAGCAAATAAATCTCTCTACTCAGATTCAAAAATAACCTGGATTATGGTGAATTCTGTGGGTCGAGTGTTAGAATCAACTTTCAAAGTATGCTCTTTTTGCACCAACCTAAGGACTGAATCCAGCAAAGTCCTAAGCAAATTCAAATAATTCTTGGCCCTTTTGTCTTCCAAAGTTTTCCTAGGAACGGCATATTTTCACTGACTATATTACCTATTTGGTCTTCTGCCTTCAGTTATGCAAAAAATGTTTCAAACTTATCCAGGAATTCAGTCTACAGCCTTTATTTGCCTCCTGATGGCCCAATGTGGGTAGAAGGAGAAACTAGAAAGATTTAGAATGATTGGGAACTGTCTGCAAAGTACAGACTGAAGTTTGCAAGAGTTGACCCTGGATGCATACTTGGCTTCAAGGCAACGATATGTGGAATGTGGAGAGGAATGGGTCCTAACCTGCCATTCCAAACTTGGTCTGTAATCTCAGATATCATTTCTTTTAAACATTTGTAGCATTTCCATTTCCCACCCTGCCCCTCCCCCCCCCCGCCCCTGGGAATCTTTTTTTTGGAAAATCTTTATGTTTGAAAGTATTACATATGTCCCTCCCTCCCCCGCATTGACCTTTTCTAGCCCTCTCACACCACCCCAGGCCTTCACCACCCTTTGTCTGTGTCCATGGGTTTTTCATATACTAGAGACCCAGTGCATGAGATTTGTGCACTGGAGGGGAGTCCCTCAGCCTGGCCTGTGCCCTCTTGCAGTCCAGGAGCCCTCAGGGGATGTCTGACTGACGGGCCTGGGAATGGGCCCAGGCCCACAATTGGACACCCTTAGCACTGCCGCGGAGGCAGGAAAGGCTCCCGCCACCCTTGCTGCACTTGCCAGCCATGAGCCCAGCTTCTGGGCTTCTGGCTGAGTGGCGCTCCCCCTGTGGGAGTGCACTGACCACTAGGGGGAAGCTCCTGCATTAAGTGTCTGCACCCTGGTGGTCAGTGAGCATCATAGCTACCAGTGGTTCAGCTGTTGGGTTGATTTGCATATTATCCTTTTATTATAGAGGAAGGATGCATGCAAGTTCTTTAGTTGATCTCTTCTCACCTACCCACCCTTCTCCTCTACCCTCTTGGTGCTGTAGCTACATGAGCAAGGAGCTGGGAATCTCAAGCTCGTCTACTACTGATTAATTGGATGGCCCTGTTGTATCAGTAAGGGACATCCCTTCATCTAGAAAAGAAAGTAATATTGCCTACCCTAACTAGGTAAATGTAGAGATCAAAATTCCTTATGAATGTGAATGTGTTTGTTATTCATGGTGATATCAGTACAGTAAACTTTAGAAATATAGAGATCTGCAAAGATTTTCTTTTTGCTTGAGACTTTCCTCAGAGAAATCAACATAGATAATAAATGCATTGTGTTCAGTAGCAATAACGCAGGCCTTCAATAAAATCACCTTTTATTGCTGCAGAGCTATTCTGGACTAACTCTACCCTTAAAAAACTACAAACACAAGAATTCATAAAGGAAAAAAATAAACTCTGAAGCCTACCACTTTTGAAATGTAAAAGGCCTATGGAAATTTAAGGCAGTGAGTTATAGCATATAAGGATTTTCAAAGCTCTCAGAGGCCCAAGAACTCACTTTGGACCTTATGTTTTACACATTAATTACAAAAAATATGACATTGCGCACCACCATGACTGCTCTGGAGATGTCTTTGATGTGTGAGAAGAAAAATGATCATTGATACAGGCTTTACCTGTTCATTTCCTCTCATGTAATCCAATCCCTGAAGGAGCCTTGCAATGCTCCGTGGTGTCACTTTACATCTTATTGATGCCCTATAAAGAGGGAAATTCAGGTAGCAGGATGTGTGTGCTAAGGAAAATGACAAAACTATCAGCTTTATACAGTAATTCTTGTAATCTAAGGAGTCTATATCAAGGCATTTAGTCTCTGTGAATTACAGCGCTACGGCTCCCGTGTGGTCTTTTCTTTGCAGTGGCTTGTTCATAAAGCCTAATCTGTTTGTGATTGCAGAAGGGAGGAGATGAGTAAGACACTAGAGGTGTATGGGGAAAATCCTTACTCTCAGCAAAAAGCTAACCTATTTATGGGACGATCTTAAAGAGCGAGGTATTTTTCATTCTGACCTTTAATGGCACAAGAAAAACAATCAATGTAAATGCTTCTTCACGGAGGAAAGTGTAGATTTTTCACTCTGGTGTCAATTCGGAGTTGTGTTTGCATCTTCTTATCCACAGAAGATGTCTGATAAAATGTGCATAGAGACCTCGACAGTGAAGGCATAGTCTAGGTCCTCTGAGAGCTAAGCTTACCCAGGTCAGAACATATGCATCACTTCCTAATGACAGCAGAAAGCTAAGAAAACGGTTTCCTCCCTCATCCAACTTGGTACTCTCAGGACCTCCTCTGGGTGCTTGGATAGGTGAGTGGGTGGGGAATGTAAGCTGAGTGATGTTAGCTAGAAGATTAATTTTTTCATTTGTTTAATATATGTATTGTTATTTATAAAATGAATTAACTTTCAACTAAGCAATGAAATAAAAATAAATAGCTCATACTCAGCATTGTAATCTGCTAAATTAACCCAACAACTTCAAAATAGTTCATTGCCATTGCTGGCGAGGTTTTGGGGGGAAAGGCAGGCTCATTCATTGCCATGGCAGCAGCAACTGCATAGTCAGTCATTTACGCTTTTTTACCCATCTAGAAATTTATCCAGTGGAAGTAATTCAAATTGAGGCATAAAGCTACAAGCCATTAAAATATTTATTGCCATATTACCTATGACTGTAGAAGAATTTAAATAACCTTGTGAATCTAACAATATCAGAATAGTTAAATCAATTTAGTAGGTTAACTGCAGAGAATATTATAAAGTCATTTAAAATAATTATTAATACTATGTAACAGCACAGAAAGTATTTATGATATACTATTAATTGAAAAAGCAGAATATAAAGTTATTATGATTGCTATGATGACAACTACATAAAATATGATGTGTTTAAGACTAAAAGAGGATATAGCAAAGTGATAAAAATGTTTTGTAGTTTTTAATTAAAGTAAAAATTTTGAGACTGTTTTTACTTTTGTGCCTTTAAAATAATTTATCTATGGGTGAGGATGGGGAAGAAACTTGAGTCAGTTAAATGAACTCGGATAAAATCAAACCATTACTTAAATATTCTCTCTCTCTCTCTCTCTCTCTCTCTCTCTCTCTCTCTCTCTCTCTTCTCTCTCTCTAACTTTCCAGTTTCTGGAGAAAGATTATCTACATTTATTATTTTTTTAAATTTATCTTTATTGTTGAAAGTAATATAGATGCCCCCTTCCCCCCCCCACTGACCCCTCCTCCACCCCACCCCGCCACCCCCAAGACTATCTTCATTTAAAACCAGACTACCTGTCTAAGATGAGATGTTGAGTGAGTTGTTTAATCTATTGGGTCCTTAAATTCCCATCTTATAATGGAGATAACTATACCTATCTCACAAATTACTATGGGGATTAATAATTGTATACAAGTAAATAGCCTGACACTTAGTAACTGCTCAATACTGGTTAATTATTTTCATAATTTCAATAGAACTTGAATGCCTTTAGGATCTCAAAACTAAAGTTACTATAGGAAGATGCTTAATTTTATTAAATTACAAATGTCCCTTCATTTACAGTGGTGGGATTCAGTAGAAAGTGGAGGGTAATTAAATGGAAGTGTCATTTGTAAAATGTCAGCAATTTCTTACACTTTTTAAAATCAAATATAGTGTTGATGAGCCAAAATAATAATAATTTTTTTAAAAGCTTCTTGCAAAGCTAATTTAACCACAAGCATGATTGATCTATGACAAGATAAACAAAAACAGAAATCTCTTTATATTCCATCTGGGAGCTGCTGAATAAAATTACAGATGGAAATTATGCTCAGAATCTGAAAGCACACTGATCGGATCTGGTTTGTCTTACTGCACTGCCTCTCTTTCCTCAAATCACCATAATGTGTGGCCTTTCTTGATGACATTGATTGACCTCACCTTATAATGTGTGGCTCTGCTGATAGAAACAGATTCACATGAGACATTTATCGTCAAAGCAACTGGACAGTGTTGCAGAATTGAGTACCGGAGACTGTTACTTCTCAGCAATTTACAACCTGGTACTTTCCAGTAGTTCTCACCACCAGATGGGTGTTTTATTTCTTTCTGGATTTGTAGGACACAATGCTTAGGTCTGGGCAGATCATGTCGTTTATTCCCCTGTCTCCAAAGAGTAGGTTTCACACAATTTGTCATTTCCTTTGCCCTGAAAGAGCAAGAGCGTACCTTTAGGTCACTAACCTCCTTCACTAAGTCACTTAACGTAAGTCTTTAGTGAAGACATGTGTGTGAAGAGGGAAGTGAGGGGGAGGATGACATGACAATGATACATGAGCAATTACATATGTCCATCCACAGTTTCTTACCTCCTGGATTGGCAAAAACTTTAAATGTTTGATGACATCCTTTGTTGGTAAGGTTGTGGGGAAGTGTGAATACAAATTTGTATGACCCATATGGAGGGCTTTTGGCAATCACCACAAAAAGTATTAATGTATGTATCTTTTTAGTCAGCAATTCCATTAACGGGAATTTACTCTGCAAGGAAACTTGCATTCTTGTGACATGATTTATAAGCGAAGTTATTCATCACAGCATTGTTTATAATACAAAAGATGGTGAAAAAAACAAGTGTCCATCAATACCATGCAGCCTTGTAAAAAAGAATGAGGACACAATAAGGAAAGATTTCTAATATCTATTATCAAGTAGAGAAAACAGCAGGCAAAACAAATAGGACATTCTTTCTATAACAGGAGGGGGAGAATAAGAAACCACATTTGAATTTTCTTATTTTTACATTAAAAACTCTGGAAAATATTTAAGGACCTAATTTTAAAAATGTTATTTAGAATGGCAAAGCCTGGGGCAGAACTGAATAGATGAAGGTCAGGGGTGGGAGAGAGAACAATATAAGTAGATTAGTACTTAAAAGAAATTTTAATGCACTATTTAGAAAATGAATATATATGGAACTAGAATTTACTCATATCTAAAGTTCCCCCAAAAGTATATTAAGCCACTATCCATTTGCTGCCCTAGGTCATTTTTATCAGTTAAAGATGTCGCCCCTTCGCTGGTATTTTTGGACATTTGTTATTGTATATTGCATGTCTTGTGTTGTGATTTGTGCATAATGTGGATCAGAAAACAACTGACACTCCCTTTCTAGACAAAAAGCACACTCAGACATTGCCCAACTTCAATCTCCATACCTAACCCTACTCCATCAGGATGCTATCTTCCACCTAAGCTGACCCACCCCATGAATCACCTATTTACCAGATGGTCATCTGAACTTCTACCCTCTCAATTACACCTTGAACATTTTTCCACTTTAACTTGGACTAGATTCCAATCCTACTGAGCTCTGTCTTAGGTTCCTCTCTGTAGTTAGGCCAGGTGGCTGGCCCTTTCTGTACCTATAATCTCAGGTACAGTCCACTCAGTCTTCCGCTGGAGGTGGCATCACCCATCGATATAGTCTACCCGTTTTCCCACCACTTCTTTCTGCAGGAGCTCATTTCTATCCACTCACCAAAGGCCTCCCAGGGGAGGTGCTGTAAGCAGCATGTGGAGGCACCACCTTTAAAAGAGGCTCATCCCACACTACTGGGGCCTGGACCACAAGGCCTGAGTATCTTTGCCCTAGTGCATCCTCAATGTGAATTGTCAGGGACATCCAGCCAAAGCAAACACAGTCCTCACGGACTCTGAGTTTTAGAGCCAGAGCAGTAAGGATCTAGGGGAGACTGAATTTAAGTCAGCCAGGAAGCTTCCTTGGGAGTGGCCCAGCAAAGCTTCATCTAAGAAGGACCACATGGAAGGGTCTCAGGCATGTTCAGGAGAAAGACCCACGAAATACTATAACAAAGGGCTCTAAATACTACCTAGTGATGGATTTGGGGTTGCCCTGAGAAGGAGATAAGTGATCAAGTCACTCAAGGAAAGACTCAGAGAATGAATTCTCAAGGAATAAAGGTAGCACCTAAACCGGAAGCTACTAGATGACAGTTAAGAGTTCAAGTAGCAAGAGGTTGGGCAGCTCCATCAGGAATGGCGCCTGTGCTCACATTGTTGTGGCTTGCTGCCTGTTCTACACGGGCCTCCAGGGAGCCCTGTCAGGAACCTCTGGGTACCATCTCTATCCTTGGGGACGTGTGCTTGTCAAAGCTCTCCTCCAACTTTTTCTGAGAAGAATATTGTGCTCAAAAAAAATGTTTCCATCCAGTTTTAGCCAGCTCAATTAATTTTCACAAGAGCAAGTACTCTGAGGAGGATAGTCTCTGCTTTTTGTAATCAGTGATGTTTATCCTTCTGAGTCACACTTATCTCTTCTAATAGGGAAGTAGGGTCTTCGGTCTGTGTGTTGATTTGGGTTAAAGTTTGGGTTGGCTTCTGCTGTACCTGAATGCCTGCTCTGATTGCTAAAGCCTGGCCAGGTACATGGAGGGAGGTTGACAGAGGCTCTACTTGCTCCTTACAATCCAGGATCCCTTCATTTCTACCTGTTAACATGACCTTTGAGAATGTTCATCTAGAAATTCCATTAGCCCTGGAAGCCTGTAATAAGCCTGCAATTTTCTTGTAGCCACAGGAACAGGTTTGGATTCCTTTAGGGATGCTAAGGGAAGTTGGGGGGCTTATGGCACCTGATCATTATGCAGTTTAGGAGTGTGACTATTCTTCAGTATAGGAGAAAGTTTAGGTGGACAGTAACAGGAGGGGGCTATTTCTCACTATAGGCATTTCTGATCAAGCTTAACCTGCTGCTTTAGGTAATTTACATTTGTCACAGGATAATTTGCCAACCTATTAATTGCTGTCCTGACTCCTTGCAGAGGGAACTCCAGAAGGAAGAAGAATTAATGGTTTCCTTTCAATTTCTAGATAGTTTGAGACTCTGAACTCAAGGCTTGTTCATGGTTTTTAATTCTTCTGGTGCTAAACAAGTTATTTGGTACCTGTTATACCTCCTATTCATGTTGAGATGGTGATGGCTAAGCTTTAAACCAGATTCAGGGCCCTTCTGAATATGGAGCCTTGTGAGACTGCACAGGTGATGGACCAATGAAGTGACCCTGCCCTCATGAACTCTAGCAGCATCACTGACCAACCAAAAGTAACTTGAAAAGTTGATGTTAAAGGAGTAAGACTTGAATATAATAACAACAGAAAGAGAATTATGATTTTCAGCAGATTTCTTAATCACAAATTCTTACTCCTAATACCAGTTAGTATCTGTATTTATCACGTTTCACTCAAATGTGCCACATGTGGTTAAAGAAAAGAAATAAATGGTACCATTTGGGGTCTCTTCAAATACAGTTGCAACCAGATATTAGTTGGGCAATAAAAAGAAAAGTTTTAAAATGGAAATTATAAAAAATACGTAAGTACTATAAACTTCTTGCTTAAACTTAAAGTATATGAATGAACCTACATTCATTGGCAACTATTTGATATAGGGTCATGATCTTTCCTTTTAGTATGGAAACTCTGATTAGAGTTCCAAATTTTTCTTCTGTAAATCATACTCATGAGGCATAATCTACTATTTCCAATCTACAATTTACTTTTCTATGTCAATTTCTTTGAAATGATGCAAGACACTTCAATGAAAATACCTAGGGATACTTACAATTTTGACACAATCTGAGTTCAGAATGCTTCTATTTTATAATTCCATTCCCCCCGCCCCCCAAAAAACTTATATAGTTGTCCACTCATAATTCATCAGAATATTTTTATTTTCTGACTAGGTTTATGGAGTCTTTCCAAAGCATTCAATTGTGTTTTAAAAGGAGCAATAACTTTTTTTAACTTACATTTCATTGATGTATTTAATATTTAATTAAAGTCCTAATTACATAAGTACAACTGACATAAATATTTAATCAAATTAAATCATTTGCTAAGCACAACTGTCATATGAAGTTTAAGAACAAGATAAAGTGACTTTGCTAAGCATTAGCTTACCTGGTGGGAAGTACCAAGGCTCCCAAAGGTTAGCCAAGTAGTCATGAACCCTCAGCACTGACCTGACCCAGTCAGCATGTCCTGTGCAGATGATGGAGAACATCATTTGATTTGGACATGTGGTTGAGGGAAAACTGGTTTTGAAATAATTGTGTTTCAAAAGAATGACCTCAAGAGATTCTATTTCCTTGGTTTTTTTATACAAAATTCAAGCGGGCTAACAAAGCTTCCTATTTATTCACTGTCCTCTCTGATGTCATTTCCTCCCTCCATGTGTGGAATTAGTCTGTCCCCCTGCTCTGTCCTCTTGTATGATGTCTGTTGTAGAATTGATCACATCGTAATAGGTATGTGCCTTTCTGTCTCACTCTCAATTTAGAAGGTTCTCCATAACATATAGCAGTTGTGCTCTGAAATTCTCCCTTCTCAGTTATGTAGCCTTATTTTAGTGAGTAATTTGATTATATTATCCATTATTCTTTTAATTGAATCTTTAATTTTTCACTAAGTGATATTTTTAAAACCTGTCCATGTAAGTACAGTGCTTAGAACAGTATCTGGCACATGATAAGTTTTGATATGGTTACTATTTTATTGTTTGCTAGATATTAGCTTTCATCTTACAAGTCTTTTTAGATATATTTTCACTTCCAATCAATTTTTTCATATCTTCAGGGATTGATTTGTAAGCATAAGCTCAACCGTTAACTTGGTGGTACTCTAAGACTTAACAGCTTAATCATTTCTTATAATAGTCCCTACAAAAGTTGTCATTATAAATTATCATTTCAATGGTCACTTTTATATAGAAAATGGAGTACTGTCAATTGGAGAAACTGAAAGGAAGTATCATATGCGACTTACACCGAAGTACATGTTGATCAGAACAGATAACTGGAATAGGAATCCCAAGTGATCTCCATTAGTAGGCTCTGACTCCCAGAGGACCACATCTTCCCTTTATGTTAAGCGGCACAAGAAAAGTGAAACATGAATTCTTTAATTTCAGTATCAATATTATGAGAAGAGCTAACAAATTATAATTTGAGCTACAACCCTAGCTAGAAGTATCCACCTGACTAACTGCATTCCACATTATAGCTCAGCACATTTCACTCTCCTACACATCCAATGCATGCTAAACCCTGAAGCACCCTCCACCCTGTGTTTGCACCGACCCAACCAGTTCTTGACTCTTCTGGCATCACCCTCTGATTTGATAGACTCCTTCACCTTGACAACATTTCAGGCTAAAATACTTCCCCAATAATCCCAAATTGATCCAACTGATCAGAATGGTCCAGATACTACAAATCCTAGTAAGGACAAAATTTACATCATGGTTTATAAGCTACACAATGAATGGCAGCCCTGGATGTGGTCTCTATAGTGCAATAGTCACATAATTCGTATCCTTTCTGGTGGAATCCGGAAGTCTTGCTGTTTATTTGTTTATTTGCTTTTTATGTTTCAGAGACATTACTTGCAAGGACTGAAGACTTATCATCTGAAATTAAAATAAGCTTGTATCTACAAGAAGTCATAGTGGAAGGGAGGAAAGGGATGATTATGACACAGGCTTGGCAGCTGGGAAGGAAAACATTAAGATCAAAATGGAGAATATGTTCCAAGAAGTAGGAACTTAACCCCAACATACAGTAGAGTTCACAATTTTACCTGCCATAGGTGACAGTTTGGCATTTCAGTTAGTCACAGTATCTGTATTTTCAAACCCCAAACATGGGGCAGGCCAATGTAAGTCATATAGACAATGGGACAGAATCTTTAAATCATGATTGATCTATAAAATTTGGTGGCACTACATTTAGACCATTAACATAATTCTTTAGAGAAAAATAAATATGGGATGGGAAAGAGTTAATTCCTGATTTGCATGTTGGTGGCCACCTCTTTGCTTTTGACTATTTTGATCCACAAGTATGTGAACTACTATATGTTTCCTAGAGTAAGTACAACTTTTCCATCATTTTAATGCGTTGAAGATACAAAATTACCTGTATATGATTCTTCTTTTGGGTGCTGAAGGTTTCATATATGCAAAAATGTTTTTGTCCTAGCCAGTTTGGCTCAGTAGATAGGGCATCGGCCTGAGGACTGAAGAGTCCCAGGTTCAATGCCAGTCAAGGGCATGTACCTCGTTGCAGGCTCGATACCCAGCCCTGGTTGGGGCCCATGGTGGGGAGGCAACTAATCTATGTATCTCTCTCAAATGAATTTTCTCTCTCTGTTTCTCCTCCTCCCTTTCACTCTCTCTAAAAATCAATGGGAAAATATTCGCTGGTGAGGCTTGACCAAAACAAACCAAAAAAAAAAAAAGTTTTTGAAACTCTTGACTTGACACAGGTAAAAGAAATGTGTGCCGTAATACATAATAAGGTAATGTTGTGGACCCAGAACCAACATAACACTCAAGTAGAAGGTATAATAGGTGTGGAGTGGAGCGGGGGCAGCAATGAACCTCATTTTTTTCTCACTACTTTAAGAAAAAGTAAATATCCCAACAACAATCATTCTATCATAGCTGCCTTGAAGTTCATAATATATCATCCTTCTTGGAATCCTATACTCTTTCTAAAGTTTTCATTCATCCTTCACCACTTTTATCACTTTGGTTATCTGAACTGCCTTTCATGAGTATAAGGGAGAAGATACTACTGAAGCTGTCAGTTAAATATACGAAGTGAGTGAAAGTAATTTTCCCATGGTATCATGGAAATAGAACAAACAATTGTTCCTATTTTCCAGAGACTAATGGATTTTCTGGGATAAGGGACTTTCAATGCTATACCCAGCAAAGTCCTGGGAAAACAGGGCTGAATTAATCAGCCTACATCAAGTGTTTAAACAGGACATTAAATCAAGATGGCAGGTGGATCCTTCCTCTTCACCTAAATCCCATGAAATGACAAAAAGAGTATTTTAAAATGACAGAATAAATCCCCAACTTTCAGGAATCAAACTGTATCCTCCTGGTTCATAGGTCAACACTCAACCACAAAGCCATACCGGCTGGGCTATAGTCACTTTTATTCGACAATCTAAGGGAAAAGAAGTCAGTGCCCCTGATTAGTCAGGTATTGCATGTTTTAAGAATTCTGTAACAGTCCTAGACAGTTTGTCTCAGTGGATAGAGTGTCGGCCCGCAGACAGAAAGATCCTGGGTTTGATTCTGGTCAGGGGCACTACCTCGGTTTCAGGCTCCTCCCCAGCCCAGGCCTTGGTTGGGACGTGTGCAAGAAGCAATCAATGTATTTCTCTCACATCAATATTTCTCTCTGTCTTTCCCTCTTTCTTCTACTCTTTCTAAAATTCAATAAGAAAAAATCCTCAAATGAAGATTTAAAAAAAAAAATTCTGTAACACACCAGTGTGTCTTTTGTGGTACACCAGTGTGCTGTGGCACACCAGTTGAAAATCGCTGACTTAGAATGCTTTAGAGGGAAAAAACATATGAGAGTAAGAGAGATTTGAGGGGTGACCCCCCCAAAAATAAAAAAGGGCAAGAAAGTGGAGAAAATTCAAAGGTAATAAATAAGTATTTGCAGATGTGCACTCAAAAAAGCTTAGCCATTTTCCCCTTCACATTTTGCCAATTAATATTAAACAATCATCATTCATAGGAACAGGTAAAAGTAGTAAATATGGGCACCCAGGACAGAGAGAAAAGGCAATGTTCCAAGAAGCAACAGGAAAAAAAACCTCATATCCATGTGTCTATCTATCTACCCAGCTATCATTTATGCATCCATATATATATGCATATACAGCATAAATCAAGGATGTTACTTAATAAGAAAACAACAGAGGCATTTCCACCAACATCAGGGACAAGGCAAGAATGAACATTAACTCCATGACTATCTCATGATATTATTGAAATTAAACAAGAGAAAACAGAGCTGTGGAAAAAAATGAAATACTTATATTTGCAGATGCCATGACAATATACCTGGAAAACTCTAGTGAATCAATGATAAAACTAATTCAAATAATAAAAGTAGAATAAATAAAATTAACATGAAAAAATTAATAGCTTTCACAGACACAAGTAATATCTAGATAGAAGAACTAATGTAAGAGAAAACCAATCAACAGCAGCAAAGACAAAAAAAACCTTGAAAATAAACAATAAAAAATTTAGAAATAAAGCTAACAAATAATTCTCAAAATCTATGTAAAGAAAACTAACACTTCCTTTTCCCCATCTTCTCTTTTTTACCCTTTTATTTATTTATTTACTAGGGGCCTGGTGCACAAAAATTTGTGCACTAGGGACGTTCCTCAGCTCAGCCTGTGCCCTCGGGGAATGTCCACCTGCTGGCATGCATGGCCAGCCTGGGTGAGGGGCTGAGGGCTATTTTCAGGCTGCCCACAGTCCCTTCAGGGTTCAAGTCCCTACTGGGGTGCCTGGGCAGCCTGAGTGTGGGGCTGAGGGCCATTTTCAGGCTTCCCACAGTCCCTTCAGGGTTCGAGTCCCCACTGTGGTGCCTGGGCAGCCTGGGTGCCGGGCTGAGGGCCGTTTTCAGGCTTTCAGGCTGCCCATAGCTCCCACTGACCCAACATCCCAAGAAGGCTGGCTGGAAGCAGGTTTCTGAGGTTTATTTATCTTATATAATTGATACACTGTTGCTTTAAGCCCAGGCCTAGGCAGGTAACGAAGCCTCCTGTTGGCTTTAGCTCCGTGGCTTCTATAATTGAAAGAATGTTGTCTTAGTAGAGGCCCAGCCGGCCTAGGCAGGCAGTTTCCTCCAT
>PVJC01000236.1:124926-144196 GCA_004026665.1 Murina feae | reverse complement strand
TTCAGGATAATTTGGTAAAAGGTAGAGCTTCAGAAGCATGCTAGAAATTCATTTGCCAATATTGACCATAACTTGAAAAGGTGGTTGGTAATGAAATAAACCTGAGAAATGTTTGATTTTGAAGACTGACATTTGAGTCTTCTCTCCAAAGCAAATCACAAACCACGGGAGACTATTATTCCACCAGAATTTGGAAACAGCCAGAGTGCTTCCTCCTTTTGCCTCCCCTAAGTGCACCCAGCAGAGGTATCTCAGTGTCATTATTAACTGTGGTATCCTTTCGCTCTCAAAACTATCCTATTTTAGATGAAAATTACATAGTCATACTATATTGTATTCATCCTGCCCTACTTGCTCGTAGTAACGAAACCCTTGCTGAGTTGATTTGAAAGGATACTTTTGGCTGTCCAGCTCAAAAGTGCATTTTCTCATTTTCCTTGCAGCCTGTGTGGCCAATTATTTATATAACAAACAAGCACATAGTGCTTGCTGTTTGCTAGGTGCACTGTTCTATGTACCCTACACATTAACACATTCACCGTCATCTTATGAGCTGGTGCTAGCTCAACACTCCTGTTTTACAGTTTAGGAAACGGAGAGGTCAAACAACTTGCAAACATGGCAGAGCTGGGATGTGAACCCCAACAGCCTGATTCCAGAGTCTGTGCTCTTAATCTGCTACCTCCAAGTGTGACCAAGTGCCAGCCATTGGATGTGGGAGGAAGTGACAGAGTGACATGGGCAACCTCTCCATGTAATCCTAAAAAGTAATCTCCATGCCCCTCTTTCTCTCCTGTTTGAATGAAAAGTTGGTGCTGGTGAACACGAAGAGACAACACTCCAGGAGTCGGAGAAGCCACAAGCTAAAGGGATGTGGATACCTGGCTAAACTCACAGAGCACAGCACCTTCTCACCCTCAATTGCTGTGACTTCAGGATGGTGTATGTGAGGATAATAAGTAAATTATTGAAGCCACTATCAGCCTGCATCCTAACTAATACCTATCCACATCCTCGCCTCATGAAGTCCCACTTCATGTAGATGTCCAGTAGGTGTATGAACATTCCATTCCAATACCCAAATGAGTCTTCCTGATTGGATTCAAACACTTCATCCAAATTGTCCCAAGATTCTTATCTACTCTGTTGGCTGCTCCCATTGCATTATTAAGAAGGATTTCACTACAAGATGAGAACTTAGCAGACAGAATTGGCCATACACAGAGTACTCTAACACAGGGACTCAGTAGCCCACATTCTTCCCCTCCAGGAAACTGTTCTTGAACCCTAATGAGATCTGTAGAGAATTTGAAAAGAAGCATTTGAAACATTTATAGTAATTTGATAGACTACTTTTATGTCTGTTAAATCTAAAAATAAAACATTTCTTTTTTTAAAAAAAGGATTTTTATTCCAGTTCCATATTTAATTCATGGCATATAGAAAGTTTCCATAGGAGACAGACATGAAAGGGACTGTAGTTAGAGATATGTAGCCTTGGTCCTTACTCTCTAGTGTCCAGGTACCATCCTAGCTTCAACCCCATCCTAATCCAGATCCAAAGGCTCATCATAAAGGCATAAAACAACCCCCTCTGCTCTGCCCCATGGCACTTTCCCCTCCTCTTCCCTATTTGATTTTCCCCCATAGCATTAATCATCACCTAACATCATATATATATATATATATATATATATATATATATATATATATATAGAGAGAGAGAGAGAGAGAGAGAGAGAGAGACAATCCCACATGGATTGTAACCACATTTGTGAGGGACTGTGTCTGCTTTGGTCATTGCTTTATCTACAGCTCCTAACAGAACCCAATTGAGTATGTACTCAATGAATATTGATTGAATAAATGAGCAGGAAATGAATAACTTTGAACAGCTATATGACCTTGTGTAAGTTACTTAACCTGAGTTCCATGATAACAGATTTAATAGGGTTGTTGTGAGAATTAAAAGAGATAATATCTGTCAAATACAGACCACCTCTCAGTACATGATATAGGCCTAATGCTATATAATAAAAACCTAGCAACCAAACAGAGGAACAACCAGAATGACCAATAGACCAGTTGCTATGATGTGCACTGACCACCAGGGGGTAGATGCTCAATGTAGGAGCTGCCCCATGGTGGTCAGTGCACTCCCACAGTGGGAGCACCTCTCTGCTGACCAGAATGAGCAGCCCTACCACAGTGGGCCAATCCTCACAGGCCATGCCCCATCCATGCAGGCCACTCCCCCCACCAGTGCAAGAATCCCATGCACCAGACCTCTAGTAGTAAGAATAATAAGTGATATAGTGTTCATTATGTGCAAACCCTGGTTATAAACTATTATTTTATTTAACAATAGCCCATGTGCTCAGAACTACCCAACTTTTAGTTCCATGACAGGAGTCCTGGTTTAGCACATGCTTTGTCCTGGTCCCCTTTCTGCACACCTAGAGATATGAAGCCTCAGTCCTTACACTCAAGCTTCTAGGTGCCATCGTGGCCTCATCCCCATCCTAACAGTTTGTGTTGACCAAAGGGTTTCTGCTAAGTGAGCTTTCCCCTCATACCTGTCAATATACTACTATTGACCAATGAAAGTTAGTCTTGTCCATGTCTGGACAATTTAGAGCCTCATCCCCTTAACCCTGGTTTAAATATAGAATGCTCAAAAACAGGCTCAAAAAAATGGGCATCTAAGCGTATTGATGTAGTACATTCAATGGAACGTTGTTGTTTTTTAACTACACAGAACATACCAAATTCAAATTCTGTCACAAATGCCTTTATTCTTACATTAAAAATAAAATCAAAAATAAAACTTGAGTGCAAAGATGCCCTAGGCTAATACAACTAAAAATGAGATTTAGGGACATGGTTATTACAGACCTATTTCCATCAGTTTTGTGGATTTAGAACTGTTACCCCAAAGTGTGTACATGTACAAATAGAGCTTATCTGAGGTTCTTAAGGGGAGCTGTACATTTGTATCATCTATAGAGCTTTTTTAAAAGGATGCCTAGAGCCCCACCCCTAGGAATTCTGACTCAATTAGCCTGAGGTTGGGTGGATTCATCAGTACTGATTTAAAAGCACCCCAGGTGATTGGTGCAACCAGGGCTGGGAACAATCATTCCAGACAATTCCTCACCAGAATTCAGTAAGTACTGTGTTCTCTGACTCAGACCAAGAGCTGTAACTTTCTCGGGCTGAATAAAACTTCAGATGAACCACTTACTGCCAAATTTGTTTCTCATTTATTTTAACTCCTGTATTCGATCCTTGCCTAATTTTTCACTTAATCTCTTCTCATTCTGCTCAACATGTAACTTTTTTATGACAACCCAACATTCTCTCAACACTCTGACACATTAATTCATCGAATAATCCCTTAAAACATCACACCAGCCCTTTTTGGCTCCTAAATAGTAAGTTGAGGGGAGTGGATTCACTTCTGCCTAGTTCCACAGAATGTACTACATCAATAGAGCTGCAATGCTCTTTTTTTTTTTTTTTTTTTTGGCCTGTTGTCCAGTGCTCTATATGAAACCAGGGTTAAGGGGATGAGGCTTAAAATTGTGCAGATCTGGACTGGACTAGCTTTCATCTATCAATAGTAGCATATTGACAGGTTCTATGAGGGGGAAACCTTACTTAGCAAAACTCTTTTGTCAACAAAAACTACTTATGAGATTAGAGAGCTTCAGGTTGCATCTACTTATCTCCCTGATTTCAACAGTTTAGGTCTGGGTATAATCAGAAGATACGTACATGGAGGCCA
This sequence comes from Murina feae, assembly GCA_004026665.1. NCBI lineage: Eukaryota > Metazoa > Chordata > Mammalia > Chiroptera > Vespertilionidae > Murina > Murina feae. Next base: position 140,409 of record PVJC01000236.1, on the reverse strand, counting down.
AGTCTTTGGCTTCTAGCCTGTTCTAAAATATCAATCCAGTGGATGATGAAATGTAAAGGGAAACTCACTCTTAAGACATTTCTAGCACTGATGCCTAGGTTAGAGCTCCAGACTGGGCTCCCCACATTCCATAGGATGAAATTACAACTGCAGGCACATTTGCTGAATGCCTCCTGGACCCATACAGTTATCCCAGAGGGTGGTCCATAGGGAAAAAATTACCCTGTTGGAGTAAAATTTGAGTAATTGTTTTATATCCTAAGTATTGAGGTTTCCAAAACATTTGTGTCAACTATCCTACACATAGAAATTATAAGGGGCCAAATGTTGGAAGATCCATTGGAGCTAAAAATATCTGGGTTAGAATTCTCATTTTACTTCTCACTGGTTATGGGACCTTGAGTACTAACAAAAACTTTTCAGAGCCTCAGTTTCCTCATCTATAAAATGGGTATAACAACAACAATAATAATAATGGCTTACTCTTAGACTGTAAGATTTTAAATATTAAAATCTTAGAAAATATTAAGTGTAAAACCTATAAGCCCTGCATACAGTGATCATTCAAATTTGTAACTGCTGCTTCTAAACCTGCAGTCATCGTCTTCTAGGCAATTCCTAGCCTGGTTGTTAAAATTGGAAAGAGCTGAGGACTTGAAGCTGACGATAGACAAGGATGCCATCTCTGAAAGCCCAGTAAGAAGTGACAGTGTCTAAAAAAAAGACTAGTAAGAAGTGACAGGACCTAAAAAAAAAAGTCCTAGAATAATGACCACTCCCCTCAGGGTTTTAGTGGATGAAAGTCCTCTGATGATCTTAAAGACATAACAAAAGAAAGAAATAGAGATACTAAAAACAAAACTCCAAGTAACTCTTACATCAAGTATGGTACCAATCCTATTTTGTTTTTTGCTGTAATATGGCTGAATCAGGACTCCTAATTGTTGTACCAGAAGGTGGATAGTTCTGAACACATGAGCTAGTACTAAATGAAATAATAGTGCATAGCACATTGAAAAATAAAACAAAACACATTTTTATAAAATCAAATACCTATTATAATAAGCAATATTAATTAATTAGTGGTATTTAAAATTCAATTGCTGTCTCCTCTTGCTATCCCAACCAAAGAGCCCTGTTCAGTTTATGGCCAAGACAAGAGAAGAACAGAGTTTCTATTAAAATGGAGCTTACATTTTTATAACCAAGGAAGAATAACTATGACTACACCTTAAAATAGACAAACATGTTCTATAAATGTATTTACACTATGGATAAAACTCAACTCAGGCAAATTAGACATTGATTTCAGAATTTGCATTTTCAAAATACCAATGGAATTTTTCACAGAACTAGAACAAATAGTCCCAAAATGTATGTGGAACCACAAAAGGCCCAAATAGCCAAAGCAATCTTGAGAAAGAAGAAAAAAGTTGAAGATATCATGCTACCTGATTTCAAACTACACTAAAAGGTGATAGTAATCAAAACAGCAATGATTCCAGCATAAAAACAAGCACATAGATCAATGGAATAGAATGAGCCCAGAAATAGATTCATGTCAATATATTCAATTAATCATTGACAAAAGAGGCAAGTATATACAATGGAATAAGGACAGTCTCTTCAAAATTTTTATTTTTATTTTTTAATTTATCTTTATTGTTGTAAGTACTATACATCTCGCTATTTTTCCCCAATTGACCCCATCCTCCCCACTTCTACCTCTCCCCAGGTTTTCATGGCACTATTGTCTGCATCCATGGGTTATGCATATGTGCATATAAATTCTTTAGTTAATTTCTTCCTGCCCTTTTTCCACCTCCATCCCCCCTTCCCTCTGAAAATCATCAGTCTGTTGCATGCTTCCATGTCTCTGGATCAATTTTGTTTGTCCATTTCTTTTGTTGATTAGATCCACATATAAGTGAGATCTTATGATATTTGTCTTTCTCTGACTGGCTTATTTCACTTAGCATAATACTCCCCAGTTCCATCTATGCTGTTGCAAATGGTAAAAACTCCTTCTTTTTTACTGCAGCATAGTATTCCATTGTGTAGATGTACCACAGTTTTTTAATCCACCATCTACTGATAGGCACTTAGGCTGTTTCCAAATCTTAGCTATGGTGAATTGTGCTGCTATGAACATGGGGATGCATATGTTCTTTCTGATTGATGTTTCTAGTTTCTTGGGGTATATTACTAGAAGTGGGATCACTGGGTCTAATGGGAGTTCCTTTTTTAGTTTTTTGAGGAAACTCCATACTGTTCTCCACAGTGGCTGCACCAGTCTGCATTCCCACCAGCAGTGCACGGGGATTCCTTTTTCTCCACAAACTCACCAGCACTTGTCGTTTGTTGATAAAAGATCCCTTTATTTCACAGCTGCATAGTATTTCGTTGTGTAAATGTGCCATAGCTTTTTTATCCACTCATCTACTGATGGGCTCTGTGCTGTTTTTAGATCTGAACTATTGTAAAAAATGCTGCTATGAACATAGAGGTGCATATTTTCTCAGAATTTTTCTTCTTATTGAAGGAAGTACTGAATAGACTCAAAAAAAAAACAGAAATGGAGGACACCTTAATGAATCACTTCATTTATTCCTCAACAATCACTTCATTTGTTCCATATATTCCTATATATGTAAATTCAAAAGTTATATGTGAATTTTCAACTAGGTGGGGGTCAGTGCCCCACACCTCCCTCCGCCCCATTGTTCAAGGGTCACTGTATATACTTAAGACTCATCTGTTAAGGAAAAAATAGAGTATATATCTCTATTCTTTAAATATATTAATAGATAAATTTTAACAACCTCACTTGATCCAAGACCCCTGTTTGCTGAGCAGTCTGAGTTCAAATCTATTCAAATTCTGATTGTGTTAGGCTCTTCTCATATGCCTGCAACTCATTTGCCGGCATATCTTCAAATGAATTCTTGATACTAAATAGCCCTGATTCCTTTATCCTTTGCCATAGGAGCTCAATTTCCAATCGTGCTCTACAAGTTCTCTACATGTACCTTAAGTTTTAGAACCTCCTTTGAGCTCCAGATAACTGCCTCTTACATATTCCCTACTTTATACCAAATTCAACATGTTCCTACTATGCTCATCTTCTTTCAATGATTTTTTTATACTCATAAATGGCACCCATCCTCACTAGGGAGGAAATCAACTCTACATTCCCTTCTCCCTTATTCCGTAATCAAATAGTGACCAAAATGTTGTCCTCTAAAAATGTTGTAAATTCATCCATTTCTCTCTATTTCTATTATGCCCAGTCCAAAGAGCCATCCATTCTCTTGGGGATACTATGAGATCCCATAACCAGTGTCTTCCTCACATCCCTTCTCTATACAGCAGCCAGACTGATTTGTTTAAAACATTTTAGATCATAGCATTTTCCTTCATAAAATCCATCAATGAGTACCCAAAGTTTCTCAGAGTACAGACCCATGTCCTTAGTAAGGCCTTCAAGGTCCTATATATCCAACCCTTTCTCCCCCGACCAAGTCTCACTAGTCACACACTGAGCCACTGTCACCCTCACCTTCAGCTCCTTCTGCACTCTCCAGCTTCCTTCCTACTTTAGAACTTTGTACATACTGTTCCCTCTGGCAGGAATGCCCTCCACCCCCTTCATCCTTCATAGCTCACCTTCTTCACCTCCTAGACTGTTCCTACTCTCTCTATTATACTCTCAGACAGCATTCATCCTGTACTTGTCCTCCACTTTACATACCAGAACTCTTGCCATGCTTATAATTATCTGATTAATTATACTGTTAATTATTACATGTGAACAGACCATATCTGCCTTGTTCACAATCTATCCCCCGTACCTAATACAAAGTGACTTGCACATAGTAGGTATTTTTTGTTCCAATAGCATTCTGGCAAATGATTGACTTCTTTCATAAATTAGCTTATCCCCTTTATTGATTTCCCTCTCTCTCTTCCCTGTCAAATTTCTTTAAAGGCTAGTCTATAACACCTGCCCCAGCTCCACCTCCATTCACTTGTCAACCCACTAAAATTTGAAGTCCTTCACTACCACTCCAATAAAACTGCTAGTGCCAAAGTTCTCCAGAAAAAAAAACTGATGATTTTATGGATCTTTTCTAGATTCGTTCATATTGAACATTTCTGTGACATTAGACACTGTGGAAAATTCCCTCCTCTTTCCTTTATGCAAAAAAAAAAAAAAGTAACAAGTAGCTACTTGGCTCCTGGCCCTGTGATTTAGAATAGGGTCCCTTCTCGAATTAAGATAAGCAAGAAAGTCTAACCAATAATCACAAATATGCATCTGTAGTTATGTAAGTGCTAGGAATTAAAACCGGAGAGCCAGAAGAGTGTAAAAGGCAGGGTCTCTGAAATTGCCCTCCTGTTTTTCCTCTGATTGTGTTCTTTTTGCTTCCATGGCTGAAGTTTCCTCTGCATGTCCCATAAATGTTTGCATGCCAGGATTCCGTCCTTATCACACAGCTCTTCTCATGGACACTCTCTCTCTTCCTGTGGTCGTGGCCAAAGACTCTCAAATCTTTATCTTCAGGCCTAACTTGGATATCCCCTGCATGTTTCATAGGCACCTAAAATGGTGCATTCCAAACCAAATTAAATGTCCTTCCCAGTCTTTCTTCTGCTGTTACTTCTCACCAGTCTCATGAACTGGAAAATAAACACCCCTGAGATTTTTTTCTCCCTTTCTTTCACCCCTGCAATCAGGGAGTTGTCCCAACTCTGCCTTCTAAACATCTTGTAATTTGACCTGCTCTCCATGCCGATACTTTTGTTCAGACACTATCATCTCTCCCATGAATTACTACTTGCCCCTCCCCTTGACCTCTATACCCCCTTAACCTCTGCCTCCAATCTCCCCCTACTCTGATTTTTTGCTTTGCTGTCACCCACATTTGATGTGGCCAGCTTGTCCTGCTTAAAAGATAGTTCATAGCCATTAGCTTCATAATCAGATCCTTCCTACTTCTCCTGTTTCATTCTTTTTTCATGCATTGATTTTGCAAATATTCATTGGGCACCTAGTATGTAGCAGGCACTGCTTTAGGAACTGGAGATAAATGAGACTGCACTGCTATGTCTTCATCAAGCCCCACGTTAGAGTGCTGTAGTACATATTACACACACACACACACACACACACACACACACCGGTCTCCAGCAATTTGAAATCTCATGTCATTTTCTACAGGACCCATGTTCTTTCAGGCTTTTCTATAATGCCTCTACTGGCAAAAGACTGTTCCTTCCTCTCAGACATATTTGCACTCCCTATAGACTCAACACTCAACCTCCATGAAGCCTGTGGGAATTCCTCAAGCAGAATCAGACACACTCCCTTCTCTGCACATCAAACCACTTTGAACACATTTCTTTTCACGTGTACTTCCTTTTTTTACACGTCTGTCTCCATCACGAAACTGCCAGTCCTTCAAGAGTAAGGTACCATGTTCTCCCAGTGCACATCCTCACACATTTTTTACTAATTGTATAAATTTAAAAGTCAGTGAACAAATATAGTCCACTATGTCTTTTAGCGAAGCAGTCCGCAAAGGATAGTGTGCATTAGAATTTGTTGGGGGATCTTGTTAAAATGCTGATGCTGATTCAGTAGGTCTGGATGGGGCCCGAGAGTCTGCATTTCTGATGCGTTCCCGAGGAGGCTGAGGCAGCCCGCCTAAGGACCCCATTTTGAGAGCAAAGCTAGTTGTGAACTATTCTTGCAGAAACTAAATAAATAAGTAAGACACAGCTCTGCATCATATCTCGTCTATAAAATCTGTTTGACATCTTGACAGCAACCAGCTTCCTGAAATGCTGGGAGAAATGGAGTTGTCCTAACCTCTCCTAACCTACTCCATGCTGCCCATACCGTCTGGGAAGCCCTCACTGAGTTGATTTACCAGCTTCTGCTTGTTGCAGATGCCCAAAGCCTATTGTTGTTTCCAACTGTGCAGGTGGCTCGAATGTGTTCTCTCGTCATCTCCAGCATGGACACAGGTCCCCAAACTTCTCTGCCAAGAGTTGGTGGCACAGGACGGCTCAGTTCCTCTTGACCTTTCCCTGTTCTAAGGCAGCAGCTCTGGCTGCCATTCAGGGCATCGCTTTTCAAGCTGTCCTGTCTCATTGAGAGAAGCCATGGCATGAGCTGGCCGCCTGGCCTGGCCAGCACCACTCCTCGGCCCCGCACCTTCTGCTCTGTGAAAGTAGCCTGCGCAGATTCACAGGAGCAGCCAGAAAGGTGATTCTCGTCTCGGTTACAATCTTTTCTATCCTCAGAATGCTGAGATGCTACTGGGAATTTTTAGGTTGTTTTAAGGCTCTTTTAAAGACAAATCTATGGTATTTACATAGATATATGGGCCTGTGCAAAGCGCTGTGTGGCTCTTTATAAAAGGTGCAGGATAAATGTTCTTGTATTACTAGAAGGATTATATAAAAGATGTTAAAACATATTTCAACCAAACAGTGGTACAGATGGCCACAGAACATAATGTATCTATTGTCAGGAAATCCCCACCAGAGACCTCTGAAATCTTACATTGACTGAAACAATTGAAAACTTTCCAAATGGTAAAATATTAAATATACTCTTTTAAAAAATATTTACCAGTGAAACACTAAAATACTGTAATTGGAGGAAATTTCACAGCAGTTTTTGTTCTACTTTTCCAAAAGCAGCCAGAAAGGGAATGTTTTCTTTTAATGCTTTGTTTTGTCTTTTAGAAAAAAAGAATCAACTTATTTTGAGCATACTGCTCCCCCGTCTGCCCATGCAATAACATCATAATGGCAGAATAATCACTGTAAACAATGCCCTGGGGATTTAGTTGGCTACAACAGGGGGCTGTCGGAGCCAATTTCAGTGCTTTTCTTAACTACATCATTGCATTTTTGTCTGCGAGTGGATAAGAAGAGTCTCCTTTAGAGCAGGTTGGTGGAAAGTGCTAATTGTTGACACATTAGCTAATTGTTATGATTAGCCCCTGACTTTTTTTTTATTCTAAAAGTCAAGATCTCAACTGCAAAGTATGAAGATGCTTTATTGCAACAATGTTATGAAAACATTCAAACAATGGGAGGCTAATCTTCAGAAGCATTCAGTCTGGTGGCCACTAGACAACTACGCCTTTAAAGAACAGACAAGCATCAGGAAAAAAATTCCTAACCGTTGCATCCACCCAATTCTTCAGACATAAGTGTTCTGGGTTATCATAAATGATCTGTTTTTACAAATTCACAATGTCTTTGGAAAGTTGAAGTAACTCCAACCTAAATAAACCACACGCAAGCCGTAATGGTCTACTGACAATTGAGGCAGCTTAGAATCCGAGATAATGTGAACCTGTAAGGTACCACACTTAGCTGTTTCAACAGGGCCAATCTCAGCTACAGTTCAACTTGGGAAAACAACTAGGTATAAATACTAAAATGTGTGTGTGTGTGTGTTGTTTAACATTTAGAGAAAAGGAAGGCGAGGAAATCAAGTAGAGAGAGAAAGTAGCAAGAAATCAAAAGGCACGGTCCAAATTTTTGCTCTGGCCATTGATGAGTCATTATTCTGTGCCTCATTCATCTGACTTTAAATGCAAGCAAACAGTTACTATTTGCTATAGGGATAACCTTGCTTCATATAAGATATTTGACTGGATTTCAATTTTTTAAAATTTCAGGTACATGTCAAAATCAATGTGCGATTCTTTTATGATAAAACTAGAGGCCCAGTGCATTAAAAATTCGTGCACTGGAGGGTGGGGTCCCTCAGCCAGGCCTGCTCCCTCTCATCACCCCACTGCTGCTGCTGCCTCTGGCCTCCCTTTATAGGAGGTGACTGGGCCAATCATGGGAAGGCACTGCCCCCATCTCCCCACTGCTGCTGCCACTGCCAGCCACTGCAGCTGCCAGCCCTTGGTCTTTACTTCTTAGCTCTGGAACCACCCCTGCCCCCCCCCTCACTGGTGGGTGGGGGGCAATCTGGGGGTGGGGCTATGGGAGGTTGAGGCACAGCAGGTCACATCCCGTTCGGTCTCTGCAGAGGTATTGCACCGAACTGGGCCCATGCTGCTGCATCTATGGCTGTCTCTACAGAAGGGGCAGCCCTGGGACCCGGACCACACAGGCCCCTTTCCCACTGCCTCTGCAGAAGGGGCTGTGGTGCTGAACAGACCCGCATCACTGCCTCTCCCATGCCACTGCCTCTCCTGTGCAGCCTCTGTGAAAGGGGCCGCAGCATTAGATCAGCCTGCGCCATTGCCTCTCGTGCGCTGCCAGCCCTTGGCCCTTGCAGCCGCTGCATCTTTGTCCGGAAGAACTTCTGGAAGGATGTCTGAAAGACATCTGGTCTATTTGGTCTAATTAGCATATTATCATTTTATTGGTATAGATTATTGGTATAGATGTATTCATTTTCTATTTTAACAAATAAAGAAAATACAATCTTCTTAAATTATTCTTGCTTATAATCTCCTCTAAATCACAAATTAAATTTTATAACCCAGCCATTAGTCAATCTTTACATTTACTTCCTATGATATTATTTATTTTAAATTTTAAGTATCCACATCTTTAAAAAGATCAGTTTTAAACAAGCCACTCTATTTTGTTTGTATGTAGTTTGACTATTTTGAGTGACTTAACTGGTAATAACTAGTTAATCCCATTAGAGTTGTTTACAAGATTGAATGTGATAATAGCTGAATGTGACCAAAACAGTGCTTGGTACATAGTAAGCACCTAATAAATGATAGCTGCCACCGTCATCATCATCAAAATGGCAAGGAACTGGCCCCATAGTTAGACTTGCATTTACAGAAAAGAGCATAGATGTTCCTAGTCTAAGCTAAGATGTAATGTAGCAATGCACATGAAAGAAAGTGTTATGAGTAGTAACTACTAAAGTGTTTTGGTAGCACATGACAAGTCAAGACTTTACTGAACATCTATGACATAGTAGGCACTCAGCTACATGGCTTAGTTTATATTAGGGCTCTACATACACAATCAGAGCTGAAGTTAAAGAAAAAACAAACAACAAAAATAAACTCTAGCATTCCCTCCTCAATTTAAATGCCCTGGGGATAAAATCTTTTGATCATAAAGAGAATATAAGGTTTGGAAAATGAAAAGTGAGAGGGAAACCTTAGAAAAATACATATACACAAGTCCTTATAGAGGTTTGTCTTTACTAAACAAACAAAAAAATAAATAAAGACATACACAAAACCAAGATAATAACATCAACAAAATCTTATTTCTATCCTAAATTTGCAATAATTAAATGAATAACATTTTTTCTCCCTTATTTGAAACATTTCAGACTCTTTCTTCTCCACAATATCAACCAGATATTAAAAATTCATTTTACCTTATTGCAAAGATCTTAAGAAGACATTTTTTTCTTATTCTGACCCTTCATCTAACTTGAGTACCACCTGGCTAAGATTTAGTACTGACTCCCAAGTCTGTTCCAGAGGCACAGTCTGAAAATACCTCTTTCTCTCTTCCCTCCACCTCACGTGAATTCTACTATTTCAATAATGACATAGAAGTCACATTTCAATCTGTTCCACAACACTGTAAATTCTTTATAAAGGCAGAGAAATAATGCACTCCTCACCCTATTAAGGAGTATGTATTCTCAAAGATGGTCATGCACTGTGTATGTGTATATGTGTGTTATAAATAGTGGTTATGTTCTAGTAAGAATGTGTATATGCAAATAGTGATCAAGTTCTAATAAGAGCATGTGTGTATGTGTATGTGTGTGTATACAAGCAGTGGTCATGTTCTAATAAGAACATGCTTGGTCTTTGGAGGCAAACTAATCTGGGCTCAAATTCTGACACCACCACTCTCTAACCTTGTGAAGTTACTTAACAACCATGAATCTATTTCCTCGCTGTAGTTGATTGAATAGTGTCTCTCTCCCCTGCCCTGCCCCCCTGAAAAAGAATATGTGGGTCCTAAGCCCTGATCCTGTGAATGCGATTTTATTTAGAAATAGGGTCTTTACAGATGTAATTAAATTAAGGATCTCAAGATGAGATAATCCCCAATTTGGATTGGGCCCCAAATCGAATGACTGGTGTCCTTATTGGGAGTTTAGAGACTCAGAGGGCAAGGTCCAGAGGAAACAACAGAGGCAGGGATTGGAGTCATGCAGCCCCAAGCCAAGGAACATCAAGGTTGTCTCCAGTCAGCAGGAGTTGGGAGACTGGCATGGAATTCTCCCTCAGAACCTCCAGAGGAAACCAGTCCTGCAAACGCCTCGATTTGGGCCTCCAGAACTATGAGAGAATAAGTTTCTGCTGTTTCAAGACACCATGTTTGTGGTCATTAATATGGCAGCCCTAGGAAACTAATACACTCATATTCAAGATTTACCTCAGGGTCACTATGAAGGTCAAATGAGATGAGCAGAAGGCAGCTAGCATAGTGCCTACTCAATAAAAGCTAGCTCCTTTATTCCCCCTTCGCCTCTGGGCAGTGAGCATGGGTATGTGGCAGGTTTTCTCCTGGCAAGGACTCAAGCAGGCTATGGATCATCCTTATAGGTCAAGACCTCCAGAGGGCCATCTCTTGGGTCTCCCACCCTGTTCCTCCTTCTAGAAAGTGCCAGGGCCTCTCTCTGATGACAGCATCTCAGTGCCAGCCTCTTTGGTGCAGGCTTTTCTTCCCATTTGCCTTTCGGTCTGACTCTGCTTCCCTGGAGAGCTCTGCCCCTTGCCTCTTGGCTGCTGATAGAGAAAACTGACTCCACAGAGAGGGCTGGGCTGGGAGGCAGGACACTGGGTGGTGCCAGCTCACATCACTGTCTCTGGATGACCACTATCGTTCTTTCTTGACCTGACCCAAAGGATCCCACAGCGTTCAGCATCCTTTTCCCGCTGGGCTTTTTACTTTTGTTTACTATTTTCTTTTCTTTTTTTAATTTTTATTGTTGAAAGTGTTATGTATTCATTTACTATCTTCTCTGAGAAGCCAATACCATTATAGGCTTTTCAACCTAATTTCATTATCTTGTTCTAATGAAGTGAAGATAAATCAGCTATTTTTAATGGCTTTTTAAAATTTTTATTCCATCTGGAAAATGCAGGATCTAATCTAAAGAAAAAATAAGGAAGCAGACCTACTCAAGCCTTAGGTCAACTACCAAGTAATAATGCGTCTACAGACCAAAGAAAGACACAAAAACAAACATGCAAGCCCTAGCTGGTTTTGCTCAGTGGATGGAGCATTGGCCTGCAGACTGAAGGGTCCCTGGTTCCATTCTGGTCAAGGGCACATGCCTCGGTTGCAGGCTCCTGGCCCTGGTCCCGAGCATGCCAGAGGCAACAAATTGATGTGTCTTCTCACATCAGTGTTTCTCTGCCTCTCCCTCTCTCTTCCACTCTTTCTAAAAATCAATAGAAAAATATCCTTGGGTGAGGATTAAAAAAACAAACAAATGGAAAAACAACTTTTTAAAAACTGTGAAATTGATTTTGTGGCTTCAAAACCTAATTTGAAGTCATTTCTTGTTAGAATTCCACCTTTTTTTCTTTTTATAATTAATCAAGGAAGATTTTGTGTGCAAGCAGACATGGCCAGATTGCTTGGCAGTGGTTTATTTTCCTCCCTTCCTCTAAGCTCCTATCCTCAAAGCAAAGAAAAGCAGCAGGTAATATACACATATGTATACCTGCACACATATATCATTTATCATATATACAACATGTATGTTTCATGTTTATTTCATACATGTATTTCATATATATTATACACTAGAGGCCCAGTGCATGAAATTCCTGCATGGGGGCTGTCCCAAATCTGGCCAGTGATCAAAGCATGAGCGTCCGGCATGGAAGGGCAGGTCCCAGCTGACCTCTGGGCCCTGGGCAGCACCTGGGCCCCCAAACTCCCATGCACCCCCCTCCACCTGAGTCATGGCACCTGAGTCCCCACACAGAGATGCAGTGACCACAGGCGTGGGCCTCTGGGCCACCCAGCAGCACCACATGGAAGCTGGAAGACAGAACACTCTTCCCCCGCCTGCTCACAGACCAACTCCTGCACAAACCCACAAGTGCTGGGGGAGAATAGCAGGGGGAGTGAAAGCCAGCTAGGCAGACACCCTGGATTCTCACTGCACCTCCGTCCCCATCACCCCCGCCCCCAGATAGCCTGAGACAGGTTGCAGTGCATTGCCAACGCCCACCATGTTCCATGTTGCCCCCTGGTTGTAAGAGCACGTCATAACAAACGGTCGAACTCCCAGTCAAACTACCACCCAAGGGGACAATCTGCATATTAGGTTTTTATTATATTGAATAATTATACCTATACCCCTAGTTAATTTATTGGGATGCCATTAATAGACACAACAAAGGCACAGCATTTCAGTTCTTTGAATTACAAGCTTTAAAAATTCAGGTGGTGTTAAAAGTTTAATCTTCCCATTGAGAAAAGGAATAACCCTCATCTACCCTCTTGCTTGTTTTTCCTTGAGTCAGGTAGATAGCTGAATAACTTGAGAGCCATCCTACGGTTATATGAAAGGGAGAAGAGAGAAGTATCCTCTTTGAGTACAGAAATGCAGGTACAAGAGGAGACAAGCCCAGTTGGCGTGGCTCAGTGTTTGAGTGTCAACCTATGAACCAGGAGATGATGGTTCAACTCCAGGTTGGGGCACACGCCCAGGTTTCAGGCTCATTGCCCATTGTGGGGGCCATTCAGGAGGCAGCTGATCAATGATTCTCATCATTGATGTTTCTAGCTCCCTCTCTCTTCCTCTCTGAAATCAATTTTTAATTTTTTTAAAGAGAAGACAATGTCTGTGGCCCTGCTTGCTGGAGCGCCCTCCCTAGCATGAATACAGGCAGCCTTCACATTCAGACCAAAAGGAGAGAATTATTCCCTGGACACCATTTTATTCCATGCTCTCCTGCAGAATGAAGGTGCTTTACATGTGTGACAGCATCAGATCCCGACAATAACTGTAAGAGGTAGATGTTATTACCTCTATTTCACTAATGTAGTAACTGAGGCTTAGAAAGCTTAAATAATGAGGGTCATCCATCACTGAGTGATAAATAAAACTGACACCTCCCTGCTTATAGCATCCCCTCTCACCTGAAGAGGTGCTCGCAAAGAAAGGATTCAGGAGCAACCAGGAAAACCAGACATGGCTGTTCGTATTTGGGCAGCCAAACAATCTTAAAGCCAGATAGTCCCATTGTAAGTACAGGGAAAAAGCTTCCCATGCGTAAATCTGATTACACCACGATTTAAATCCACTGAAACTTATCCCGATATCAAACGACAAGCTGTGGTGCTCCAGTTCTGAGAGCCTGAAACCCTAGTCATGAAGCAGCAGGTGCGCGCTCCATTAAATTGTCTTGGAGGATAACCACCCTCCCCCAGGGCCGCAGTTCGCCCAGGACTTGCCAGGCACCCTCTCTATTCTTTATTTGCTTGAGATCTAGTTTGTGGGGGAAGAGAGAGCATAGGCTAGATTATATGTCCCGTCTAAGGTTAGTAAAGCCTAGAAGTTTTCCAACATGGTTTTCCTGAACTAAGTGCTCTCGTGAGAATCAATTAAGAGCTACTAGGCTGGTACCATGACCCTCCTAGGTTCATTAATCCAACCAGTGTCTATTGGCAGAGGAAGCCCTCTCAGGAGCACTGTCCTGAAGCACATTCAAAACTAGGGTAAGAAAGTTTTCACCTTTTGAGAGCTTGCAGTCTAACGGGCAGATACCTCAGTCCTTTGGAAAGCAATTGCAATTTAGCTCTCACCATATCCACAGTGTGCCTGTCCCGGAGAGAAGAGAAGCTGTGTAGCCTGGAGGAACTGGGGGAGAGGGGAGGGAAGGGCTGGCTTAAGCAGGACCTGGAAGGTTGAGGAAGGAGATTTGGGTAGGGAGAGAGGTAGGATGGGGGAGGACAGCTGGCATGGAAAACAGCATAAAATTAGTATCTTATGTGGTGGGCACAGGAGGAAATATCAAACAAAACCAGTAAATTCACAGCGCTGTTGCTCCTGGGTCTTGTCCAGGCCAAGATGCCCTGTTTACATCCTGTACTTAACTCACCTCCCTCTGAACAAGCTCCTGAGAAGAAAATCTCTGACATGGGACCGTTAAAGTCTCACCTTCCTTTCCGCAAATACATTTGCCTACTTTTCACAGCTGTTTACACAGAATAAACAACCTTTTGCTGCAAGATGAAATGTAATTTTCACCCATTTCGGTGGAGAGGTAAAACAGTGGTTGAAAGCTTATGAATATGAGACCTCCTAGTGAAGGAGCAGAACCGGGCTGCCTCAAGACAAGAAGCTCAGGGTGGGTCCTGGTAAATTTCCACATTCTGCCTACGAAGGTGTCGTCGGCTTAAGAAATGTGCAACCCAGTAAGCTATCACTGAATAAGATTCTTGGAAGCTTGCTTCTTAAACCAGGGATCTGTGGATACAATTATACATACAATTCGCCACAGCTCACAAAATTTTATGACTACACAGACTCGAAGCAAAAACAAGAGGGTAATTCTGTGAAAATGAAAGTTTCCACCATATTCTTGGCTTCCTGGAAAACAAATATAGTCTCTATAAATGAGAGATAGTTTCTGTGTTTTTTTTCTTTCTAAATTATGTCTGTGATGGGGTGGAAGGCCACTGTCAGTCATGGAACTAGTTGACAATTGGTTACACTCTAATCATACACTGGGGAGATCCTCGGCCCCATATGGCTTGGCTTTCTACCCAACTTAGCTTCCATCATGCTCCAGCCTGCCCTCTGGTCTTGACACATTTAGAACCCCAGTAAAAGTCCTCTCTAAAAGTTTGGGAGTGGTAGCCAAAAGAGAAAAACAAATAATAGAAGAGGAAAATAATCATCTATACTTTCAAAAGGGGGGAGGGGTAATTTTGAAATGCCAAAAAAAAAATGTCTGTCAAGTCCTCAAAATCAGAAACTGTGTCTCATTTTTCTTGGTTTATACAGTGTCCATCACAGTAGTAGAGACACAGTAGTTGTTCAATGTTTGCGAACAATTGCATGTCTTTACTAGGGATATTGAGTTCAAATGATTTCTCTTTCAATTAAATAAGGTCAAATTAATCATCAAATATTATATCTTAAGTGTTGGGGGATGGTACAGCTACTTTGTGAAACAGTTTGGTAGTTTTTCAAAAAGTTAAACTTAGAGTTACTATATGACCCAACAATTCCACTCCTAGGTGTAGAGCCAAGAATATTGAAACCATATGCCTACAAAAACTCATTCACAAATGTTCATAGCAGCATTATTTATAATAGCCAAAAAGTGGAAATAACCTAAATGTCTGTCAACTGAAGAATAGATAAACAAAATGTAGTATACATATGCAATGGAAAATTATTCAGCCATAAAAAGGAATAAAATCCTGATACATGCCACAATATAGATGAACCTTGAAATCTAAGCAAAAAAAAAA
>PVJC01000236.1:112210-124826 GCA_004026665.1 Murina feae | reverse complement strand
ACTTTTAAAGGGTGATTTTTATGATATGTCAATTATATCTCAATAAAAAATATTTGGGAAACCTTATGGTGCAGAAACTATAGTTCGAATTTATTTTGAGTTTTTCAGGTGTGATGAAAGCTATTAATATCCCATATATTTGGGCAGTGATGACACCAACATGCCATCTGAGTACCCATGCTAAAAACCAGAGGGGGGAGAAAATGTCCCATGTATTTTTTTTTCTTTGTCAATATATATTAGAAAACTTATCATAATTCCTCATATGCATACAAAGGAAAGCTGAAAGTTCTTTAAATGTTTGTTATAGTATGTTATTAAAATCACACCCTAACCAGTTTGGCTCAATGGATAGAGCATCAGCCTGCAGACTAAAAGGTCCCAGGTTCAATTCTGGTCAAGGGCATGTTCCTTGGTTGCAGGCACATACCCAGTAGGAGGTGTGCAGGAAGCAGCTGATCTCTCTCATCGATGTTTCTAACTCTCTATCCCTCTCCCTTTCTCTCTGTAAAAATCAATAAAATATAGTTTAAAAAATTTTTTAAATCACATTAAGATAGCAATAATAATAATGATTAACATTTATTGAATGCTTAATATACCAATCACACTCTAAGTATTTTACTCTTGGAAAGTTAAAAGAACAACTGATCAAATGAGTACTATCCTTAGCTCCACTATCTATAGAAAACTGAGGCACAGAGAGCTTATCCAAGGTCACACAGCTAGTTAATGATGGAGCCAGAATCCCAGCCCAGGGAGCCTGGTCCAGAGCTGGCACTCATAACTACTACTCAGTGCCACCTTTAATGAAACCAGGAAGAGGATTAGTGTAGTAGAAAGAGTCACTGCAGGGCCTTATCTGGAGATTTGGTATAAGTTTTGTCACAGGCAAAGTCTGCAAGCCTGGGGCTCCTTGGCCTGATTCTCCAGTTCTAAAAAGTTAGGGAGGGTATGGGCAGCCCCGTGTCTAAGTCCCCAACCACTCTGAATCTCCTAGTCTCTGTTAACAGTCAATGGCAAACCAAGAGATAGTCAGCTGCAGATTTCTGTCATTTAGTATATTGTGTGTATCAGGAACTTTAACCTGATAATATCTTATGGAAAACAGCCAGGAATTTTAGACTTAAATGGCTGAAAAAAAAATCAGGAGCTAAAAGGCAAGGTTGGCTATCAGGAAGTTTTCTAAATGTTAAAACAAGGGAATTTTTTTTTCATTCTCCCTTATAATCAAGAAATCTTTCATTATATATTTTTATCCTAAAATTTAATACCACAATATTTCATTCTATCCTCAACAAGTAAATATAGAAAGCCTCCTGTGTACTAGGCATTTTCAGGTCCTAAGGCTACAATAAGAAATAAGGGGGAGGGGTAAAGGGGTTCAGCTCATTTTTGAAGGGGAAGAGACAGATAATAATAAGTCAACCAATCAACAAGTAAGATAAATTCAGTTAGTAATATGTGCTAGAAAGGAAATAAAGCAGGCTGACATGGTGGTAATTGGTTGCTTTACTATCTGATAAAACCTAAGCTGCTGCAGAGCAGAGATTTTGGTCTATTTTGTTCACCTATCCCAAGCACTTAGAAAAGCACTCAATAAATACTGAATGAACGAACGAATAAATGATGGGTAAATAGTGCTCTCCATACTATAGCAGAGACTGTCAGCTTATCACTAAGGCAGCTTCTATTTTGTACTGGGCTCATAGTAGACTATAAGTATCAGTTTGCTTGGGTTGCTATAACAAAAGACCTCAGACTAGGTGGGCTCACAAGGGACATTTATTTTCTCAACGTTTGGGAGGCTGCAAGTCCAACAGCAAGGTGCTGGTTTGGTCTCTCCTTGGCTTGCAGATGGCACCTTCTTACTTTGTCTTCACATAATCTTTCCTCTGCACATGTGTCCCTGGTATCTCCTCTCTCATCTTTTTGTTTCTCTAGTTTACTAAATTTATTGGGATGACATTGGTTAACAAAATTATACAGGAGCACAATTCTACAACACATCATTTGTACACTGTATTGTGTGTTCACCACCTCAAGTCAAGTCTCTATCCATCACCATTTATCCCCTCTTTACCCTCTTCACCTCCCCCACACCTCTTCCCCTCAGCAATCACCACACTGTTGTCCGTGTTCATGAGTTCTTTCTCTCTCTTTTTTTTTTTTTACTCAATCCCTCCCACCCAGCCTCTCCTCTTCTTACAAGGACACAAGTTGGATAAGGGTCCCCACTAAGCCTGATTTTAACTTAATTACTTCTTTAAAGGGCCTCTTTCCAAATACAGTCACATTCTGAAGTACTGGGGGGTTAGGACTTCAACATACAAATTGGCGGGGGGGGGGAGGTGGGAGGTACATAATTCAGTTCATCACACTACATTCCTAGCCTCACTTGCAGTTAAGTTGATATAGTCACATGGCTACAGTCAATGGAATCTGAAAGGAAGTAGTAGGTGCCATTTCCTGGGCTAATCCCAAGAAACCACACATGATCCTCCATGCTGTTTCCCTATCAGATGGCAGAGTATTGACCCCTGAGAGGATGTTGGAAGCCACAAGGTAAAGATGACAAAGCCTCCAATAGCCTGGGTCCCTGAAAGTGGTAGAGCAGAGCCTCCCCTCATACCACTGACAGAGACATGCTCTGGACTATTCTATGAGAAAAAAATAAACGTATGCTGAAATTTTATTATAGCTGTTAGATTATCTTAACCAATATAACCTCTATATGCCTTCAAATCTCTTTAGCCTTCCCTAATAACTTTCTGTTATTCAAGCTAAAGAGACTTATTTAAAGATTTCCTCATGGGGCTATGACTTCAATCATTTTTTATGCTCCTCTCTTCCTAATTTCTTTATTTCATCCTAAAATATGTAACCAAAAACCAGGCAGAGGCCTCTTAAAGCAAGTTTTCACTTAACACATTGGCATAACCCACACTGAGACCTTACTATTTATCATGAGATAATACAAAGACATAAAAACCGGAGACTCCCAAAATTCTTAAACCCATGGTTTCAACCTCACAGAAACGTACTTTTATGGGCCAACTCAGAATTGCCAAGTGTTGCAGTGGTTCATATGCTAAAAATAACAGGGCACCAAGAAGTAGCTGACCAGGCCAAATCTGGGCTGCAGGACAACCTGGACCTGCAACAATAAACAAGGTGAAGGAGGTAGTGGAAGGGGGGAGCATTCTTTGCTGCAGTGATCCCAAGAGCAATGGGGAATCAAAAAATAAACATTGGTTGACTCCAGTGTCCTTGAGCAAGTATGCAAAGTCACTGAATAACAGAGCCAGCTAATCTAAATGCCAATCTAAACTTCTACCTCTGAGTGGCTAATGCAGGTGGCCAAACCTTTAACTTCTAAATAAGTTTACCAGAAGAAATATGACAATTTTATATCCTTTATATCAGTAACAGATACTCTGACCAACTCTAAAAAGTCTAAATTTTCTTTCAGGAGCCCAGGAATATAACTCAGAGCTTAGATGGTGAAATACAGACAGCAGCCTTCTTTGTATTCATTCCTTCATTCATTCAACATCATTATTCACACCTAAGAGGAGCCAGGCTCTCCACTAAGGACTACAGATAAATACACTATTTAAATCCAATCCTTTCCCTCAAGGATTTCACAGTCTTGAATTTGGGGGAGAAAATAAGAAGAAAAGCACAAATGAAAATGTGATAATTGTCTCATTGGCATCATGGCAAGGTATTCTGGGAACTCAGAGGAAAAAATGATCAACTCTCCACCAATGGAAAATGGAGTCACAAATAAAAATTCCAGCAAGACCCCTAAATAAGTGTCTACTGCATAGAATCATCCACATTTTGTTTTAAAAGAAAGAAAAAGCTCAAAAATAAAAAGTCTTAGAGTCACCAAAGGAAGTACTAGACATCCTCACTGCCCCTGCTGACTGGGTCTCCTGCCTGTGTCCCTAATCCTAACTGCAGGATTCACTGCCACATATCAGACCCTGGTAGACTTGAGGCGAATGGGCTTCCAGATGACGATGAAATAAACCTAAAAGTAGAGACTTAAGTTGGCTTCTGGTCCAGTTTTATTTCCTAAGAAATTGTCTCCCAAGTTTCTGAGGTATCATTTTTTCTCTGGTTCCTCCAGCTTTCCCCAGCTAAATCTGCTCCTAAGATTCTCACTAAAGTGCCAAAATGTAAATCCCTTAGTAGGACCCCACTTCCAGGATTGCTGATCCGGGGTTCATGAACATGCTTCCCTGTCTGTTGGATCACAGTCTACGGAAACAATTCATTACTTACCTGCTCCCAACTACACAGCCATCGTCTTCACCCTGGCTTATAATTTAAGTAAAGTGGTGCATGAAAGACCTCTGAAAACAGTGGGAGCTTTTTGTTTGTTTTAATAAAATGAGGGATTATGTCATGAACATGTGTCCTAAACCATATATATGTTTTGGTTTTTAAAAATATTTTAACCAGATTTACTTAAAGTAAGTATCTTTTATAATGGGAGAAATAAGGATTGTTTTTCATGCTTAGTGAAATGACAAAGTTTTCACACTCCCTTCAGAGGAGTGACCGGGGCTCAGATTGAGAATGTCAGGTTCATGAATGTCTTTTCTCCTGTCGCCTTCCTCACATGGTCAATTCAAGCTACTAATACTTTTTTCTCTGACAAAAATACATACCCAGTGGGAACTCGATTGAAGCCAACACATTAATTTCATGTAATTCAGATGAATGATTTTATTTTCTCCCAAAGCTGACTTGGGGGTCACAACCAGTGGATGGTGGTGGTGGTGAAGATGTTTTAAATACGACCCTCCACTGGTCTACTAGACTTGGAATGGGACAGATCCTCGAGTGGCTGTTGTAGGTGAACTTAAGGTGAATTAACTAAAGTTCCTACAATAAAAATAGTTTAAACAGATCTTCAGAATCTCTTGAGTCAAGGGGCAGCAGTAGCCAGACTCTAAGGTGACCTTTTGGTGCCCTGTGTAATCCCTTTCCACTACTTGAACATGAGCTGAACTCGGTGACTCACTTCACAAGGACAATAAGAACTGATGGTGTGTGACAAGGCCATATCAGGCAGTGCATGCCACCTCTATCGCTCCTTCTGCAGAAGCTGGTTGCCACGGTACAAGCAGCCTATGGAGATGACCATGTAGCAAGAACATGAGGGCTCCAGCTATGATGAGATAGTAAGCAGAGGTTCCCCAGACTTCAGATGCCTGCAGCCCTGAGGCAACTTCTGGACTGCAACCTCACAAGAAACCTTGAGTCAGAACCATCCTGGGACATTCCACAGAAATGAGAAGAGACAACAAATGTTTGTTGTGCTAAGCTGCTAAATTGGGGGAAATTACATTACTCAGCAATAATTAATATAGGGGCTAAAAGGTATCCACCCCAGAACAAGGTGTGAGGCGTGCCAAGAATGTGCCACACCTGTAGAGTGACCTCCCCCATGGTCTCTCTGAGGCCTGAAATGCTTGAAGGCCTATCTTAGCTATGCATGCATTGCTCACACATTGAGAGCCTTCTGAATGCAGTCAGGATACCAAGTGTTAGGGATAACAAGGCAGTTTCCCTTCTGAAAACCTCATTTTCCTCCTCCTTAAGCCAGTTTCCCAGTCAAAAACAGCTTTCAGGGCCACTACAAATTAAGGCCAACAATTGAACCCCAATCCTAGCCAGGAGTCAGAGGTCTCCTATTATGAAGGGAAAGCAAGGGCTGAAGTGGAGCTCAGTGGAATGTAGTCACCCTCCCCGCAGTTCCCCCTAAATTTAAATAGAAGCATTCCACTCTGCCCTCTTAAAAGTAAGTGCCATCACAAAGCAGACACTGGAGCATAAAATACCTTTTTATTTCACCAATTTGAATACCAGAGCTTTGCCTTAAAGGGCCAGGCAACCTGAAACTTTTCAACCAAAACAAGGCACCAGATTACACTGGAGGCAGATGATATTTCATCTTGAACATCAGGTGTATTGTCCTTAATATCAGGGATTCTCACAGGATTAGCAGTAAGTAGTACCTATTATTATATCAATGATAAATCATTTGCATGTCATTAACAAGTTTCACCCAGGTAGAGTTAACCCCTCAGTTTATTTCAACAGCCAACAGGTTCCTTACTCATTGAAATAAAAAGCAAGCAATTCAAATGTTTTTTTCAATCCAGTCAGTTGAACCAAATGCTAATATATAAATTTCCCCACACACACACACCATTATTACTGTCATACAGCTTCTAGGATAATATACTATTTTTGACATAAAAATATTAAGTAGGAAAGATTTCAATTAGTCAAATGTAAAAACCAAGAGACAAATACTTAAGGCTTGGCTTGGCCATTGTGAAATGAAGCCATAAACTGTTGAAATGAAATCATAAGCTGGTCATACAAATACACATTTTCAATAACAGGATTTTTTTTAAGGTTTTAAAAAATAATTCACACCTTTGCTGATGCCACATGTGCCATTTGCAATTTAACATCAGAAAATAATCACTCCAAATGGTTCTCCCTGCTATGATTCACCACGGTGAGTGATTCTGCCACTCACAGCAAATCAGAGAATGGTTCGGAATGGCTTATTTTCCTGCTCCAATAAACTATGACTAGGCATTCAGCAGATTTTTCTTTTGTTTCTTATTATTTTGCAGAGTCGAGGAAAAAATTTGAAAAATAAAAGAAATAACTGAATGGGCCACTGCTTTCAAAACTTATTTAGTCTTGCTCATTTATGTCAACCCTGTTATAATTCACTTCCATTCTCCTATTTTTCTGGTGTGTTTCCCATATCCTGGAACTTTCAACACTAGAGGCCCACTCCCTTTTGGATCTCAAGGCACTGCTTACCTTTTCGCACAAAACTCTAAGCACCCATTGCCCAAGTGGATGTGTATGATAAAATTAGAACACTTCATCAGCTTTTCATTCGGGAAATAATTGACAGAAATCTCATTTGTTGCATTAATATTATACCATTAAATCTACCTGGTTAGTATCTCAACACCCACTTAGCCATTCTGTGTCCCAATCCAGAAAGTGACTTTACCTTCAAGTAACAACGAGGCCTTTTGACAGTTTTCAACACACTCTTTTGATTAATAGATTTTTTAAATTGTATTCTTTTCTTAATTCAGGAGTCTAAAGCCATTAACAACTAAGAAGCAGCTGCTACAATTCCCTTTATTCACCTACCCTCATCCCTAGGACTCCAGGAATCATCCATAAGAAGTATCCAACTTACCAATGCTTCAATCTAGGAGGAGGAAGCACCCAGTGTCTCTCCTCCACCATACACTTCCAAAAAATATAATAATGAATGACAGACTCAGTCATTTCTCATGTCAATAGAGTTGTTGCTATCCTACAATCCTGCCTCTTTCTAAAACATTTCTCTCTCCTCTCCCTCTCCCTCTCCCTCTTCCTCTCCCTCTCCCTCTCCCTCTCCCTCTCCCTGTGTCTCCCTCTCTCTCTCCACACACATCTATATATTGCAAAGCAAGGAATACCAACATCCCACCAGCAGAGGCTAAATTAGGATGCAAAAAGACATTGTATTGCCTAAGCTGGAGTTACATGAGTTACATTTGCATAGAAGTCATGTGATAAATAAAGATCACAAACTCAGTTCATCTGTTTAACTCATATCACCTTCCATATGCCCTATGCTCCATAGGTAAGATATGAATAGATTAATGGGATCCAAACTGTTTTGATCAAACAAGTTTTTAAAAATCATGAGCATAACCATTAGATATTGATACAGATATTCTACTGTGATATGTAGAACAAAAATAAAATTAGGATAAAAAATAAATAATATGTATAGGTGTTCTAGTGTATGCCTGCCATACCCTATAGGTCAGCTGCATGCCTCCTGGGATGTATACTCCTCACTCTGAGTGATAAACCATAGTTCTGCCCTTTCATTGCTATTTATCTGGTGGGCAAAAACAATATATCTGCTACTTTGATACAGTATTTTATAGTTCATAAAACATTTTCATATCCATTGTCTCAGGTAATCCTCACAAAAACCTTTTCCTCATCTTACAGACTAGAAACTTCAGTAACCTGAGTGCTCCAAAATCACCAAAAGAGAATGTAGCTAAGCTAGATTAGACTGGGGCTACACTACAGACATATGACAGATTAAATGAGTGTTTATGTGCCAGTGAGGAAACCACACCACCACTTACAATACTACTTCTAAAGGAAAATGTCTTCTGAGTTCTAATTAACAGACTTGTAAAGGAACTTAGGTATATTACCCAATCGTTCATTAAGGACTACATGTATTACATATTTCCCCCAAAAAATGTTTATTCATTCAGGTTCCTTTGGAGCTTTTATTCTGCCCCTAATGCCAACGAGTAAATCATATAAACATAAAAGCTCTACCACGTGTGCTGAGAGGCCCCGTTCTGTAAGACTGTCAGCTGGTACTCAAGGCAGCATTTCCACCCTGGACACTCCCTTTACTTGTATATCCAATTTCATGTCCTAAAATAAACAGACCACTTTTCTTTATCAATGTTTAAAAATCAGTAAAAATTCATTTGTAAATATTACCTTTGTAAGCATTAAGCTTTAACCCTGTAAAAAGTATTGTTTTTTCCAAAGCCAAAAGCAGAATAGAAGCAGGGCTGGATGGAAAAGGCGAAGGGATTAAGACAAAGAAAAAAGATCTCATAGACAGGCAACCGTATGGTCACTACCTGAGGGAAATGGGGGGTAGGTGGATGCAGGAGAGAATAAAGGGGAGATAAATGGTGATGGAGAGAGGCATGACTTGGGGTGGAGAACACACAATACAATAACAGATGATGTATTGTAGAACTGTACATTTTCAACCTCTATAATTTTATTAACCAATGTAACCCTAATAAATTCTATTTAAAATATATAAATATAAAAAGGCCCCTTGGGGGGAGAGGGGAGGCAGAATAGAAAATGTCTGTAATAAATGATACTTTGGGTCTAGAAAAGTGACTGGAGAAACCCAAGTGTGAGTTTTCTCTCTGCCAAGGAAGGTGAGCCAGACACTTGGCCTTCTGCCCTCGCATCTTCTTGAGCCCTGCTTTCTTTAAATGACCAGTGCTGATTAAATCATATTTTTGCAATGCATTTTACTTTTTAAAAAATGTATATCCTCTTTGGCCTGGTAACCTGATCTCTGTGACTCTATTCTAAGAAAACAATTTAAAATAGCAAAAACTTTTTAGGCATAAGTATTTCATCATACTGTTATTTATAAAATAGAAACATAAAAAGCAACCTAAATGTCCAACAACAAAGAAAAGACAGACACATTCAATGATATATCAGGCATCTGTTCAAAAGGATGGCTATAAAAGCCATGCAACCACATCAAAATAAGTATATGATCTATTAACTAAGAAATGCAGAATATAAGTTACATACACACTGTAATCATTACTATACAAACATATCATAAAAATAGGCTAGCAGTAAATAGGGCAAAATAAATCAATATTTTGGTTAGAGGTAATGAAATTATTGGTGACTTCTTTCTTTTCTATATTTTCCAGTTTCCTCTGGTGTAGATATATGATTTTTTATAATAAAATTGGATTTTCTAAAAATAACCTAATCAGTTATAAAAAATTACCACAATTAATAAGAAAAATGCAAATTATTGAAAAATAAATATTATGTACAGATAATTCAGAAAAGAAAATCAAAATAGCAATAACATTTTTAAAATGTTCAATCTTCTTAGTAATAAAATAAATTTAAATTAAAATGATAAAATGCAACTTTACACCATAACGGTAACAAAAATTTAAGTGTATATATTTTGTCCTGTGTAAATATTGGAATTTTCATACACAGCTAGTAAAAGTCAAAACTGGGATAATCACTTTGGAGAGTAACTTGAAAACATCTAATAAAACTGGAAAGTGTGAGATATATAAATATAAACTTTATGTACATGCACATAAAATTATAATAATATTATTGTGATATTATTCATAACAGTAAAAAATTAAAAACAAATTACATTTCCAATGATAGGGAAATAGATAGATAAATTGTGATATTTTCTTATGATGGCCTATTATAAAGCAATAAAAATGAAGGGATTTGACCTATACGCAACATCATAGATAAATCACAAAAGCATATGTTGAGCGGGGAAAGGAGCTTGGGATAATATGAACAGTTGGTTCCGTTTAAAGAAACTTTTAATACATGCACAACAGTGCTATATTAAAGCCACATACATGGTAGCAATAGTATGAACATGTGCATGGGGGAGCTAAACACCAAATCAGGACAACACCCCCGCCCGGAGAGGGAAAGAGAAACAAATGGGGTTGGGGGTTGGTATTCCAAAGGACCTCAGTGCTAATCTGTAATGACTTCTTTAAAAAGTACTGGAAGCAAGATTAGCAAGGCATTATTAGAAACAACTGGATGCATATTTGTAGATAGATAGGTATTTATATTTGCAGTTGTCTAGGTATCCATTTCTGATTTATTTATTTATTTGTTTGTTTGTTTGTTTGTTTGTTTATTTTGCTTAATATTTAACATAGGACATTCTTTGTAAAGAAACAATGAACACATTAAACTGACTCTTCATTCGAAGGAATGAGAATTGCCTTGTAAGCGTCCAAACTCTTAGCTCTAATGGGAATTGGATTCACAGAGGACGATCCAGCGAAGTAAAGTTGTTTGCAGTCTCTCGGGCCCTGCTTCCGCCTGCTCTGTTGGCGAGAGGCTGTTAGAAACATTGCCTCTGCCTGTGCTTGTGACTGGAGAAGTGGGACAGCGGACAGCCCACCAGTAAAGATCGCAGTTTATTCTAACAGGGAGTCTATGCTCAAAGCACTAATGAGTCCTTTCAGGTGCTTCGGCTGCAGGTATTGATGGTTAGCCATGTGGCAGCATGCTATCTGCACCCCGCTGCCTCCTGAAAGATCCTGAGTTGTCCAACCTACAAAGGCGTGGAGGTGATCAGTGCTTCCAGAAACCCCACGCTCTCCAGAAAAGGACGTGCTCACCCTACAGGCCTGCGCTTAAGGAAGAAGAGATGACTGCTTTGAAAGGGGCCAAATTCTAAGTCCCTGCCTGCTCTTGGAGGCAATGATTTTATTTCTGTGTCAGCAGAAGGGGCAGACAAACCAGAATCCCAAAGTAATCAGCACATGAGACATCACAGGCACACCAGCCCTGCCCAGGCCGACAGCTCTGGCAGTTGTGCAAGCAGGCATGGTGGGTGACTAGGTTCACAGTGCCAGCCCCACCTGCTCAGAACCCAACCACCACATGCACCTGCCACCGGCCTGCTCCGTCTCCAAGCACGAGAGCAGCAGGTTCTCCATGTGAACTAACAATCTGCATGCTAGAAGCTGCGGGTGTTGGCACACCCATGTTTTCATCCACCATTCCCTTGGAAACATGTTCCAAGAACAAGTAGCCCAAAAGTGGTCAGGGAAAATCAGTTCAAAATGTGCGTTGTCTGACCTCGTGGCTGTCTAGTCTGCATCTGGAGGCACATTTGGAATGTGGAGCAAATCATAGGGAAAGAGCCCGACCCCCACCCCTTCCTGAACACTTCAGGAGCTTTTCAGAATTCAGCTTGCAAGTCATGCTTCATTCAAGGCAGTTGATTAGTTCCAGTGTGGAGGGTACTGGACAGGACAATAAGTGGACAACAGACATTGTGATTCATAGATTCCTCTAAGAGTTGCAGGTGTTTTTTAGGACAGAATGAAAGAAAAGGAGGCTGAGTCCGTTCTCAAAGCTGTCCTCCTGTCATAAGATTAACCAGAATGACTCGCAGTAATCACAGTCATTCTGAAAAATGTCAAGTGCAGGCACTCCTCTGGGCATTCAGAATGCTTCTTCCTCTTTCAGTCTCCCTCTCTTCCTCCCCTCTTTGGAGTGGCCCAGAAAAACAATAGACTGGCCAAGAGCCCCATCTAAAACCAAAGCTGTCCACTTAAAATTGCTTACAGTAATGCATTAAATTGCATCTTATCAGAGATGAGCCATTCAGTTATTTCAAAAGAAAAAGAAACGCAGCTTTTCCAATAAAGGAAAGTCACTGGTCGCATTAGAAAAATTGAAGAAAAGCTGTGGAATACATTGCAGTGATCCTAGCCATAGGATAGTTAATTTTTAAAGAGAAGAATAAAGAAAAGAAGCTGATTTCAATTTCTAAGACAACACAAATGTACAAAAGATCTACCGTACATAAAATGTTAGATACACAAAACAGCCTAGACACATCAATATTTGAGAGTTAAACATTGAGAAAATTAGTCTTGAGTTTAATTATCCTAGTCTATGCTTGCTTAAAATTATTATAAACTGATGAATATAAATAGATACAGAGGCAGAACAGCATTGAACAAACTGTCAAACTACAGCTGGAAGGCTGGGTGAGGGGGGAGGGGAGTTAAGAGATCAACTGAAGGACTTGTATGCATGCATATAAGCATAATCAATGGACACAAGACACTCTGGGGTAGGGGAGGCCGGGGGAAGATCAAGCGGGGAAAAAAGGATACATAAGCAATAATCTTTGTAATACTTTAAGCAATAAAACAAAATTTAAAAAAATAAAAAT